>OZ005743.1:51655002-51813226 GCA_963930735.1 Dioctria linearis | reverse complement strand
GATATCATGCAGTGATGATATCAGCAAATCACCTGATGGTACAAATATTTCACTGATAGAGACGGAGAATTTAATAGATTTCTCCACGGATCTTCAAGCTCCCATTTCCACTTCTGGGGAGCCCATGACACTATTAGATACTTCTTTGGAAGAGTCTTTAATTTTCGATGTCCCAATCACACCGACAGCACCTTTAGCTGGCAAGGTTACTGAGCAGGAGATTTGGCCTCCTGCCATTTCTGTATTAAAACTGCCACCAAGCTCTGTTATGACGAGTGGGCGTGAGCAGAATTATAATGCGTCTGCAGAATTATAATGCGGTAAGAGAGCGAATCTTCTCCTCGGTAGCAGAGTTAGCTGACATCATGTATCCTGACCTGGATTTTAGACCAAGAAAGAAACGATCTACAGTTCGTTGGCGGGAATACTGTCGACGGATGAGACAGGAAAGAAAGGAACTGGTACACATTTTCGTGTCGATGCCAGACGCCATTCGACCGTATGGCGAAGTAAGACTACTCGGGCGAACTGAGACTGGATTATTTGATATTTGTGCCATTGTCAGTATTCTGGGCCAGCTCTAGAGAAGCTTGCAGAAGCAGAGGTTGAATGGAAAAGGTATCGGACACAGATACAATTAGCGAATGGTGCCGTGACGACTGCGTATGGTCATGTGAACTTGGACATCACGTTCCGTGGTAAGACCCAAAACGTGCGTTTCTAAGTGGTTCCTGGGCTCACACAGGCACTCACTATATATAGGAATAGGCTTCTGGCGTCTATTTGGGTTGGCTCCAGATGTCCTGGGTATAGTTGTAGAAGTGACGAGAAGTCTACTAGCTACTCCTGACACCGACTCCCATGCTCTTTCCGGTATAGATCAACAGCGTTTAGAAGCTACGAAACAGCTTTTCCCTTACTTTGCCTATTTAGGCTTAGGATAAACATCTCTTGTCAGTCACAAGATTGAAACGAATGACGCTACTCCGATAAAACAGAGATTCGATATCAGCGGCAGTTCATAGTTTGATGGATACGGAATTGCAACGAATGCTATAATTGGGTGTGATAGGGGAGAGCCAGAGCCTCCACTTGTAATAGTGCGGAATCCTGGGAAGGTTCGGCTTTGTTTTAACACCAAGAAGGTCAAAGCCGTTACTAAGAAGGACGCCTATCCGCTGCCGCAGATAGATGCGCTTCTGAGTCGACTTCCTCCGGCAAAGTACATCACCAACCTGCACCTCAAAGACGCTTTCTGGCACATCCCACTACAGACTGAGTCCAGAGAGAAGACCGCGCTTACAGTACCTGGTCATCCACTCTATCAGTACACCGTGATGCCATTCGGCCTTTGCAATGCTCCACAAACTATGTGCCGCCTCATGGATAAGGTCATTCCTTTCGATCTTCGTGAAAATATTCTCGTCTGCTTGGACGATTTATTGATTCTGTCATTAGACTTTGACTTTCATCTCACATTGATATCCCGTGTAGCGGATTGTTTGGGGAAAGCTGGCCTCACTATCAACGTTGAGGAGAGTAAGTTTTGTATAAAGGAGACCAAATACTTGGGTTTCATTGTCGGGAAAGGAGGTACAAGAACTGACCCTGACAAGATAGGGACAAGTTAGGGATAGGAAATTTATCGTCCACAGTAACTTCATTCAGTTTCCTGTAGTCGATGACAATTCTCCATTTTTTCAGGCCTGAATTGTCAGTCTTTTTGGGAACAATCCATAAAGGACTATTGTAAGCTAAATTGCTTTCTCTAATAATCCCTTGTTCAAGCATCTCGTGAATTTGACGCTCTATCTCTTTTTCATGTACCTGAGGGTATCTGTATATCTTAGAGTAAATTGGATTACCTGTGGTGGTAATAATCTCATGCTTAACCTCATGGGTTGAAGTTAGTTTGTCCCCTTCTTTCAAAAATAGAACTTCGTTGTATTTAAGTAGCTTTATTACTTTATTCTTTTCTTCTATATTAAGATGGTCAAATTTTAGTTTATCCAAAAAGCTATCTGTAATTCCCTCAAGGGTATATATTTCATTTACAACAAACGGATAGTTTTCTTCAAATAAAATTTTTGTATTATTCACTTCAATGTATTTATTTTCTAAATTTATTTTAGCTTTGAAAGGTACTAGGAAATTCTGACCCATAATTGCATCATATTTCCTATCTTTCAAATCAATTATTTTCCACGTTATAGTGCCATGAAGTTTAAATTCCTTTGGCATTGTGGTTACTATCTTATTGGTGATTTTATTTGTACCATTGATAGTAGAATAGTATACAGATTTACTTAACTTTTCTTCAACAAATTCTTTGAGAACGTTTGGTTTAATGACACTGGTAGCCGACCCAGTGTCGATAAGACATCTAATTTGTTGACTACCTAAAGTTATAATAACTATTGGGATTCTGGGTTCCGAGGCTCTAATTGAAAATTTACATCTCGGTCTTGCTCTTGACTTAGGTTACCTATTTCCATTGGCTCTGGGATAGGATTATTCCTAGCTTGTACAGAGTATTGCCTATGTTGAGGCCAGTTATGATTTTGGTTACGGCTATAAAACTGGTTTGAATTGTTGTTGTAATTTTTTCTGTTATTGTTTCCGTAATCGTTAGTGTAGTTGTTATTGTAGTTATTTCTGTGGTTATTTCTGTAGTCGTTAGCGTAATTGTAACTTCTATTATTATTCCTATTATCAGGAAAATTGTTAGTATTACTATTTGAAATATTTTTGTTAGAATTATTACCATTGAGATTTGAATTACTTTTGCCGTATTTATTAGTTTTGTTGATATTTGACTTATATTTCTTGCTTCTAAAATCAACCGCATCTTCGCTATCTAATAACTTTAATTTATCAAATTTGTTATAAACTTCAATAATTGTAGAATTTTCCGGAATATACCCTCTCAGAAAATCATGAATTTTACTACTAATTATATCTACTAAGTATTTGTCGATATTGCTAGGATGATACGTAACAGGTCTGGTATCATCAAATTCGTATAACTCATTTAATTTATAATTTATTTCTTTAAAATATTCAAAAAGTTCTCTTAGAGTACTCACTCGTAACGATCTACATTGGTTTAACAATTCTGCATAATTTTCTCTGGGTCGAAAGTGCAGCATCAGCTCCTGTTTCACCTCTTTCCATCTATGTTGTATATTGGATCCCAAACGTTGTATACATCGTTTAGCCTCGCCTTGAATTTTGTCATCTATGATGATGCCCATAGCGTAATCCCGTAATCCTGGTATGTTTTGACAGAGTTGAAATGTCCGCTCCACCGAACTAATAAACTCCTGTATGGTATATTCGTCTTTCCCATTGAATTTCCTTAATTTTGTGACGTAATTGAGGAACTGTTCCGCTGGTAATATGAAATTCTCTTGAGGAACTGGTGCAACTGGTTGTTGGATTGCTGCCAGCTGTTCGATTCTGTTCCTAAGTGCCACAATCTGAGCTTCTTGTTGTTCGACTACATTTCTAAGGCGTTCGTTTTCTTGTTGTCCTTCCATCCTTCGATTTATGTCAAAAATAACATGTCGATTATTTCTCATAAAATAATTTTAAATTATTCCTATACTGTCCTAGGTATACTTGCAGAAGTGACTCCAAGTCTAATTGCTACCTCTGACACCGACCGCCATGTTCTTTCCGGTCTAGATCAACAGCGTCTAGAAGCTACTAAACAGCTTTTCCGTTCTTTCACCTCTGTACGCCTCGCAAAGACATCTCTGGTCACTCACAAGATCGAGACGAATGACGCAGCTCCGATAAAACAACGCTTTTATCCGATTTCACCACCCATACAGAGTTTGATGAATGCTGAATTAGAGCGAACGATATCACTGGGTGTGAAAGAGGAGAGCCAGAGTCCTTGGAGCTCTCCAGTTGTTCTAGTGAGGAAGCCTGGAAAGGTTCGGCCTTTGTTTTGACGCCAGGAAAGTCAACTCCGTTACGAAGAAGGACGCCTATCCGCTACCGTAGATAGACGCGCTTCTGAGTCGACTTCCTCCGGCAAACTACGTTACAAGCCTGGACCTGAAAGACGCATTCTTGCGGATCGCACTAGACACTGATTCCAGAGAGAAGACCGCTTTTACTGTACCTGGTCACCCTCTCTATCAGTACACAGTGATGCCATTCGGCCTATGCAATGTTCCACAAACGATGTGCCACCTCATGGATAAAGTCGTTCCCTTCGATCTTCGTGAGAATATTCTTGTCTATCTAGACAATTCATTAATTCTATCTTCAGACTTCGACACTCATCTCACGCTGCTAGCCCGTGTAGCGGATTGTTTGAGGAAAGCTGGCCTCACTATCAACGTCGAGAAGAGTAAGTTTTGTATCAAAGAGACCAAATACTTGGGTTTCATTGTCGGAAAGGGAGGTATACGAACTGACCCTGACAAGATTTCAGATTTCAGCCACAGTTGACTATACGTCACCTAAAACGATTCGGCAAGCCCGACGCCTACTAGGTATGGTGGGATGGTATAGACGGTTCGGAGGTATACGAACTGACCGTGACAAGATTTCAGCCAGAGTTGACTATACGTCACTTAAAATTGTTGGACAAGCCCGACGCCTACTAGGTATGGCGGGATGGTATAGACGGTTCAATCCGAACTATGCTCACTTAACTGCCCCCATTACAGGCACGTTGAAAAACCCTAGTCAGTTCAAGTGGACACCTGAAGCCCAGACGTGTCTTGATTTGGTGAAACAAAACTTACTTCTGCTCCGTTGCTATTGAGCCCAGACTTCACCAAGCCGTTCATTATACAGTGAGATGCGAACCAACAAGGTATTGGTGGGGTGCTGCTTCAACTAGATGACGATGGCCACGAGAAGCCAATAGCCTACGTCTCGAAAAAGTTGAACTCCGCACAAATTATACAGTCACAGAGCAGGAATACTTAGCTGCAATTTTAAGTGTACAGAAGTTCCGGCCCTTCATAGAACTTATGCCGTTTAGGATAGTGCGTGATCATGCGAGCTTGAAATGGCTGATGTCTCAAAGGAGCTCAGCGGTACACTTGCTCGATGGAGTTTGAAGCTTCAGGGCTTCGACTTCACTATTGAGCACCGAAAAGGAAGCCTGAATGTCGTCTCTAATGCGCTGTCACGCATTCATTGCGACGGCCTGTCCACAAATGAAGATCCCGGCCCGGAAGTTGACCTTAGTTCGCCATATTTCAACTCGTTGGAATATGAGGAACTGAGGCATAAAGTTAAAACAACTTCTGGCAAACCTACCAGATCTTTGGGTTAGGGATGGCGTCGTGTACATTCGGACTGTTCCGAGAACAGGCGATCCGATTCAGGAAGAAGAAGTTTGGAAGCTTTGGATTCCACAAGGGCTTGTCTCCGACGTTATTTCAAGAGCGCATCATCTGCCACTAGCTTCACACGGAGTTATAGGGAAAACACTGGAACGTCTGAGAAAACACTTGTACTGGCCACGAATGACAGTTGATGTCAGAAACTACGTAGGCGCCTGTAACGTGTGTAAAGAGACTAAAGCCCCCAATACTATTCTTAGACCACCTATTGGCTTCCGGTCTGTGACAAATCGACCACGGCAAAAGTTGTATATTGACTTTCTGGGTCCATATCCTCGGTCAGTGAAAGAAAACGTCTGCAAATTAGTAGTTCTTGACCACTTTTCAAAGTTCCCGATTCTCAAACCTATGAGAAAGGCATCTACTCTCAATGTGTGTCAGTTCATCGAAACTGAAATATTCCATGTGTTCGGAGTCCCGGAAACCATCGTCTCTGACAATGGAGTCCAGTTTTGCTCGGTTCAGTTCACCACATTACTGGACAAGTATGGGGTGAAACACTCTTGCGAACGGCAGTTTACTCGCCGCAAGCAAACGCCTCAGAGCGAGTGAACAGGTCTCTATTGTCAGGGATTAGGGCATTCATCTGGAAGGAACACCCGAAATGGGATGAGAAGCTATGCCAGATAGCTAGTTCCCCAGGAGCTCTTTCCACCATGCAGCTGGTTTCTCTCCCTACCGAACACTTTTCGGTAAGCAAATGATTGAACATGCCAGCTCCTATTCCATCTTGAGGAGCCTTGGGACTCTTAATGAGCCTCTGAGAGCAGATGCTGAAGACAAAATTAGATTGATCCGTGCGAGAGTGCAGGAAATCCTACACCATGCGTGCGAACAGGGTTCAAGAGCCTATAATCTCAGGGCGATGCCTGTTAATTTCAGAGTGGGTCAAGAAGTATTTAGACGGAATTTTGTCCAAAGCAACTTCCAGCAACAGACTAGTGCTAAACTGGGACGAAAATTCGTTAAGTGTCGAGTCAAGTCAAAGAAAGGAAACTCTTTATACCAGCTTAAGGATCTGCAAGGGAGACTGTTAGGAGTCGATCACGCCAAGGACATCAGGCCGTGAGTTCCATCTGCTGACGCGTCTTCTATATACTATGACTTTTATTCCTGGTAGCCCTAATAAGGCATCCAGCCAGCTTCACTGGCAAACTACAGGATGCCAATGTGCGAATTAGGACATCCCCATCCTAGAGGCCGGCATACCTTTTGGACAATAGCGATGCTTTCCGTTCCCCACTCCATAGTATAGTAATGCTTATAATGCTTTAATCGCCTCCTATATGGTAACCCTACTGCAGATAGCCTGTCGTAGGAATCCCATTTGCTCAAATGTCTTCAAAAGTTTTAGGAAGAGTATCAGCATGTTACTACTTCGACCAGGCCTTGTGGACACACCCTGGAACAGTCGCCGGTCGGAGATCAGAGTGAGAGGCTGTGCCGGGAAAGCTTAGCGATCAGTGGGATCTCCTTGTCTGAGACTTTAATTTGAAATATATTTATGTGACTATTTAAAATAATGATGCTAGTCCCCACTCAGTTGAGATTTAATTGGAAACGTATTCATTTGATTGTTTGAAATAATCAAACTAGTTTTGACTCATAGCGGATTTGATTTGAAATATATACGTTTGATTACTTAAAATAACAATAGTAGTTTTGATACATATAATATTTAATTTGAAATATATTAATTAGATTATTTGATACAGTGATAAGTAATAGAATTAGTCGCTGACGTTGAAAATGTAAATTAGCACTAAGAGGCCCTAGTTTAGCATTTTCTGGTGTGACTCCTAGTCGGAATTTCCTGTGTACGAAGCTACCTTAACACTAGTTAGCTAGATTTCTTTTATTCTTTTGTGAAACTAGTGCTTCGGGAATAATTCTTGCGGACAATTTCATGTAGTAACCTTAGTCTTGTTAACCATGAAACAAATTTCGTTAGTAGTAATGAGCTCGATTTTTGTTCGTAGTTTCTTTTGTAAATTTAGGCTGGAATAAGTTATTCAGTTATAGCCTGGTTTATTAATTATCAAATTGAAAGTAACCTGAGCTGTAGAGTAGCTAGAGAACGTAACCTTATGTCTAATAAATATTTATAACGTAATGGAATCGTAAAGTTTAAATTTCTTTTCCTTAACTCTCCCGGAGCTCTCTTATAATGAAGGTTGAATAGGTCCGCTCCTCTACTTTCTTTCAGGTCGTCAAAAGGGATACTGTTCAATATCGCCCGCAGTATCCCACGGGATGTAGGTAAGTGATGTAAGGGTCCCTTCAGGACAGAATGTGTGCCGGCGTTTTTTTTTTCTTGTCAGTAGGCACGAATTTTTTTATGTGGAGGCGGCAGCGGCAGGTTTTCGTGGAACCTACCCACACTCTCCGCCAATAGCCGAGGCGAGCTAGCGTGCCGCCCTGCAGTCAACGCTGTCCCCCGAGTGATCAGTCAGCTCATGCTTGTAGTCGGGACTTCACGTCCAAGCCAAATCACTCAACATAGTTCCATAATAAGAGACGAAGAACTGTCGTGAAAAGAATATATCATATATTTTGTTTTTGACTGTTATTATTACGTTATTATTGATTCAACGAATCTGTCTCAATTTATGTAAAAACAAAGTCATATCGTAATGAAATGGAACGGAATATTAGAATTTTTGCGATTAAATTTGCAGCTACTGGATTCTGTTCATTTGATAAGGAAATGACTACATTACACACTTGGGTGCGGAAACGAAAACAAAAATTAGTTTTTTTTTTAAATTAACTCTAGACCGGTTGACTTTAGTGAATAAAAAGGATTTAGTTTACGTTTAATTATAGGACAAATTAATTAAGATAAATTTCAAAGCAATACTCCACGCACTTTCACATTTGCAAATTACATTTCTCAGTTCACTTCTTATTATCTAGCGCTCAAATTTAATTTTTGTTTATTTTACAAATATTATAAAAACAATAAAATATTAGTTTCTAATAGTCGACTTACAGTAACATCTTCCAAAGGTAATGAAAAACAATCCAAGGTTAAGAGTTATCCCAAATCAGCTATCTTGCACCCCATTAAATGTCGTTGGACGAGCAAGCAGATATCAAAATACGTTGCAATAATTTGGTTGATCGATAATCGATGAGAGTTATCTTAAATCACCTGTCTCTCGAATGCAATGAAATAGTGTTGATATTCGATAAAGTGCTGTTGAACCAGCAATCAGAGATAAGAATAAATAAAGTTGCAATGATCCATCTTGTACGCAATAAAATAGATTTGATATGCGATAGAATGGCAACCAGAGAGGAATAAATCAAGTTGCAATAATCCGAAATATATAAGCAGAATTACGCGGCGAGTCGTTGGCGTTGTCGGCAGAACGATTTCACAAAATTAAATGAAACACAAGACACCTTCCTTTAAGATAAATTATATGTGTACATACATATATATATATTTGGAAACGACCGAATTATCCGACCCCACCGCTGCCACCAATTATTGTTGTGCGTGTTTCAGCAGCTAATGCGAGAACTCGAACCAATTTTACAATTTATGTTTTACTAATCACCTCGTATGTGGAAATTAGTAAAGGTTGAGTTCCACATCTTACTAATCACTTTGCATGTGGAAATTAATAAAAAACATAGTAGACAAGAATAAACAGTTTCACTTGGCATGTGGAATCTGGCAAAATCACAGCAAGCATCGACACAAAAAAAGTATTATAAAAAGGCGTTGCAATTTCAAAAAGATGTCAGTTTCTCTACAGGACTCTAAGAGGCAACACGAAGCAAGCAAATTAGAATCCCCCAGCAATTAAATCAGCAAAGGTGCATCAACGGGAATATGTTGAATACCTTCTAACCTTTTTTTTCGGATTTTGCGAACCCCAAAATTGTATCTCGTATGATACATTACGTCGCTAACAATCTGAACACTCGATATTGGGAAATTGTATTGATTTACACAGCAATGTGGAAAGATTGAAACTGTTCCAATATCCCCCCTTCACAAACAACGTCGATAGTAATTTGTGTTTCATCAAGTTTAACAGATGTAAAAAAAATAAAAAATAAACCAATAAACTGAAAGTCGTCACAAAAACTTTGTTGTGTTTTTTCATAACGCCAGCAACATAATTACTTTTGTTTTCAGCATAGAAATACAACCGATGGTATTATCTACAAAACATTTTGGTCCTTTGAAACCGGATTTGTGCGACCCAGTTTATGTCACGCTGGATTTTATTAACAGCTAGAAAGTGACTTGAAGTTTCCTGCAAAACAATCAAAGAAGTTTTGTCTTTAAGAAACTAGTACTGTCTTCGAGAAAAAATAATAATAATAATTGATCACGCAATAATTAAAAAAAAAATATATATATATATATATAAAAAAATGGCATCAATCGAAGAATTATGCGTTAAACAATGCGTTCTAGCAGACAAATTAGAACAATTCATCACAAATGGAAAAAGAACTAGGTTAGAAAAAAGAACACTAAGTTTTTATGAGACGCAAATAACAAGTCTAAGAAAATTATGGGCAGATTTTGATAATAATGACACAAAGCTTAGAGAAGCTGCTATAATTTCAAAAGATACATGCACGCACGAATATGTAGAAGAAGAGACACACTCGATATTGGAGGTTAAATATATGGAATATTTAGGGGATGTAACTGAAGGAGTACTTAAAAATTCTCCAAGGGTAAAACCAGAAGCAATTAACTCAGTGGCAACTACAATTGTTCATACAAGTAGCAACCTCAGTCAGTTACCTCGAATTAACCTACCAATATTCAATGGCGAGGAGGTCATTTCACGACTTATACGTGTCATTAGTGCACAACAATACACAACTAAGTGCAGTACAAAAGCTCCATCACTTAAAAGGATGTCTCGCAGGAGAAGCAGAGCGACTGTTAAAACATATTCCCATTACTGCAGAAGATTATGAGCCAGCTTGGGAAAAACTCAAACTGCGTTACGACAACAAGAGAGTTCTAGTAAACACTCAATTAAAAGTACTCACAAATCAACCAAAGCTAACGATAGAAAACGCAAAGAGCATTAAGTCTCTCATGGATACAACTGAGGAAAGTTTACAGCAATTAAAGGCATTGGAAGTAGATGTTTCAACATGGGATATATTGCTGATTCATTTATTGGTACAGAAACTGCCTTTCGTAACTCTACGGCTTTGGGAAGAAGAATTGGGTGACATGCTGAAACTGCCAACGTTGGAACATTTTCAAAGATTCCTGCTAACTCGATTCAGAGTCCTAGAATCAATGTCGCAGTCTGTGAGTTCCAAGCCCCCAGTCCAGATAGCAAAGACATATCACGTAACTAACACAACCAAATGTCCCGCATGCAATGATGCACATTACGTGGGAATTTGCAAAGACTTTATTAAGATGAGCACATCAAATCGACGAAAGTGCATTGAAGATACAAGAAGATGCTTCAACTGCTTTTCGAGCAAGCATTCAGCAAGGCAATGTTCAAACAGCCGAAGATGCAAGAATTGCAATGGGTTACATCATACCTTGTTACACACACCTATTCAAAAAGAAGTATCAGGTAAGGACAAGGTATCATAAAGATGGCCCAGCTTTAACCACAGGTCTCTTAAAGATAAAAAATACACAACAGGTTACAAGACGGAATCCATCCCTTATGCTGAAACAGAGGAGGAAACAAAAAGTTTCTTTACATCAAAAACCCACAACGCATTATTAGCCACAGCGTTAGTAAAAGCTAAGGATCGAAACGGTCGATCAGTAGTGCTGCGTGCCTTAATGGATCCAGGTTCACAGACCTCTTTTATTACTCAGAAAATGTGTAAACAAATGGGTCTCAAGGAAAGACCCACTCGCTTACAAATAACCGAGTTAAATAAAAGCAAGACAGCATGGTCCAATCAAGAGGTGACACTAGAATTGACATCATATAAATACAAAGACAAAAGTGTCAAGGTGGATATGCTAGTCATACAAAAGATTACTGATCATCTGCCAACAGTTCCAGTTCAGATAAAACAATGGGAACACTTAAGAGGAATCAATATGGCAGACCCTAATTATTGGAAGCCAGGACCAATCGACATATTACTTGGAGCACAAGTATATGCCAACATATTACTAGATGGTTTACGAAAGGGATCGAAGAAATCACCAATTGCCATCAATACATTATTTGGATGGATAATTTTAGGAAACATACAATCACCAGTACAGAAAGTAGAAGCATTTACGGTGATCAATCAGTCAATGGAAACGTTAAACCATCAACTTAAACAATTTTGGGAAACTGAAGAGGTCCACAACAAACCTATAATGAAGCCAGAAGACGAGGCATGTGAAAGAATCTTTAAAGAAACGCACCGTCGAATGAAGGATGGGCATTATCAAGTGGAACTTCCTTTTTCAAACGGAAGCACGCCTAATTTCGGTGCCTCGCGAGATTTAGTACTAAAAAGATTCCAACATTTGAAAGGCAAATTCATTGTCGATAAAAATTTAGAAACCGAGTATACCAAATGTTTGGACGAATACATAACACTTGGACACATGGAGGAAATACATCAAGCAGTTATTACAAACGGCCAGGACTATTATATTCCTCATCACGCCGTTTTTAAAGACAGCACAACGACCAAGCTTAGAGTTGTGTTCGACGCCTCGGCGAAAAGCCATAACGGCAAATCACTAAACCAACAGTTACTAGTTGGGCCAACGATACAACCCAAACTATTCTCAACTCTGTTGAAATGGAGAAAATATAAAGTAGCAATGACGGCAGATGTTGAAAATATGTATAGAATGATTTCAATACATCCTAAGCATCGCGCCTTTCACAAAATTGTGTGGCAGAATCCACAGACAAAATGTATCCAAGACTATCAATTGGCTACAGTCACGTTTGGTACCTCATCAGCACCGTATTTAGCAATACGTACACTACAACAGCTTGCAACGGACGAAGAGAAAAGTTGGCCTCTAGCGTCTAAAATTGCATTCACTGATTTCTACGTAGATGATTTGTTGACAGGAGAAGATACTGTCGAAGAAGCTAAGGAACTCCAGAAGCAATGTATCAATATATTAAAAACAGGGGGATTTAACTTAAGAAAATGGACCAGTAATAACATCAAGCTTTTAGAGCAGATACCGATTGAGCATAGGGAACTAAAGACCAGTCTAAACTTCGATGAAAATGAAGTCATCAAAACCTTGGGAATTCAATGGAACCCTACATCTGATTATTTTTCTTTCTCTATTGCACCCAGACGTAAGGATAAAAGAATGACAAAGAGATCCATTCTGTCTGATGTAGCAACATTATATGATCCATTGGGTTGGATAGCACCTGTGATCATTGTAGCGAAACTATTGATTCAAGCTTTATAGATAGCTGGATGTTCGTGGGACACGGCCGTCGAGAATAACATTGCCATCCAATGGCAGCAATTTCAAGATGAATTGAAGAATTTAGAGAAATTGAAGATACCACGATGGATAGGCACAATGAAGATATCCCCAAGTATTCAACTTCACGGATTCTGCGACGCTTCGCACAAAGCATACGCTGCTGTAGTGTATATACGCGTGCAGAATATAGATGGAAAAACTACATCCTACATATTGTTACGAGCGTGGCCTTAGTTCGTTATTTAAAACACAATATTTCAGATATAATTCAAAAATTCTTTATTTATTTAACTTTACTGTTTACTCTCACAAATTCACAAATAATTATCAAGTCGACTCTTTATTTATCGCTAGTACTGTACTTCTAATTATCGCAATCCAAATAGTTTACTTCGTTCACTTCGCTGTCTGAAATAATACTCGCCTCCTGGATGTGAGCAGCGCCGTATTTATACTCTACGAATTATCCTAGAACCTTCCTGAATATTCCATTCTCCAAACCCAGTTTACTAGGATGTCACTAACCTAAAGTTGTTTCCAATTCCAATAGATGTCGCTTGTATCACTTTGTGGCGCGTAACACTGTCCCCTTCTTAAAATTGTTCGTCCCGAACAACAGGTGATCCACGGTCTTGATGCTCGCAGTATTGACATAAACGATCTAGATGAACGATTTTCCGTTTGCCTCTTGTACCCCGCTGAATCCTATATACTACGTCATTTATTCTAGTCACTACTGAATACGGTCCTTCCCAGTGTTGTTGTAATTTAGGAGAACGTCCCTTACGTCGTTTCGGGTTGTACAGCCAAACAAGGTCACCTTCATTGAATCCTGCTGAGTTAGCACGTAAGTCATAGCGGGTCTTCATCCGATCGGTATTTATTGCTAATTTTGCTCTCGTGACTTCGTGTACATCAGCTAATCGTTGTCTAAGTTCCGATACATAATCGTCTGGTAACTTTTGTTCACCTCTGGGTGTACCAAACTTGAGATCGCTAGGTAAACGCATCTCCTTTCCGAATATCACTTTTGCTGGAGTTTGTCCGGTCGTGTTGTGTACAGCTGATCGATAGGCCATTAAGAACATGGGAATATGTCGATCCCAATCGCATTGGTGATAGTCGACTACTTTCTATAGATGCTCGACCAATGTTCTGTTGAAGCGCTCTACCATGCCATCAGATTGTGGATGCAGAGGAGTTGTTCTAGTTTTTCTTATTCCCAGAATTTTACACATCTCTTGGAAAGTCCGTGATTCGAAGTTCCGTCCTTGGTCGGAATGAAGTTCATGAGGAACACCAAATCTACTGACCCAATTCATTACTACTTGATCCGCTACTGTGGTAGACTCCTGATTAGGGATTGCATAAGCTTCAGGCCATTTACTGAAATAGTCAATAGCAACTAATATATAACGGTTACCGTTATCTGTTTCTGGAAAAGGTCCAGCGATGTCTACGGCTATCCTTTCAAATGGGGCTCCTACATTATACTTATGCATTTCTGCTCTACTTCTGTGTGGTGGTCCTTTGCAAGAAGCACAGATAGTGCATCTGCGGCACCATTCCTCAACATCCTCCCGCATATGTAACCAATAAAACCTTTCACGTATTTTGGAAATTGTTTTATTCACCCCCAAATGTCCTCCAGATGCTCCACTGTGCATTTCTTCTAGAACATCTTTGACCTGGGATGCTGGCACGACTATATGCATTCGGAATGACTCGCCGTTAGTTGATTCCCACTTGCGCTTTAATATACCACATTCAACGTGAAGAGAGTTCCATTGAGCCCAGTAGCTCTTCAGTTTCTCACTCCTCTCCGAGATATCTTGCCATTGTGGTCTTTCCATGTCTTCTTTCCAAGCAAGAATAGGTGATATGTCTGGGTCTTCCCGTTGAGCTGTTCGCAAGCTCTCGTTGTTCCAACCTGTCCATGGTTCCACCGTCATCAGCTGTATAGTTGCCTCCGTTTCTTTTTCTTCCAGCCGAACGCAATGTTTGCATTCAACTTTGCATGGACGTCGTGAAAGGGCGTCTGCATTTCCATGGATACGTCCTCTTCGGTGTTGGATTTCAAAGTCATACGCTTGTAGTCGCTCTATCCATCTCGCCACTTGCCCCTCAGGGTTCTTAAACTGCAAAAGCCATTTAAGCGCTGCATGGTCAGTGCGGAGGATAAATTTCTGCCCGTAGAGATATTTATGGAAATGCTTGGTTGAGTTTACAATGGCAAGTAGCTCTTTCCTTGTAGCACAATAATTTCTCTCTGATTTTGAGAGTGCTTTGCTAAAATAAGCTACTGGCACCTCTTGGCCATCCTCCTCCTGTGAAAGCACTGCACCAATACCTACATTGCTGCCGTCCGTGTCCAATATAAAAGTTTTTCCCAGCTTTGGATAGTGAAGCACTGGAGTTCCACAGAGCTGTTGCTTCAAATTTGCAAAACTCTCGTTACATTTATCTGACCATATGAACGGCTTTCCTTTTTCTGTAAGTTGATGTAGGCTCCTTGCTATATCTGCAAAACCTTTTACGAATCGCCTGTAGTAGGTAGCTAATCCAAGAAAACTCCTTAATTGATGTTTGTCCTTTGGAACAGGCCAATTTTTCACAGCTCTTATCTTCTCTGGGTCAGTTCTTACTCCTTGTGATGAAACTATATGCCCCAAATATTTTACTTCATTCTTGAATAGAGCACATTTATTCGTGCTGAGCTTCAGTTTCGCATCTCTCAGTCTTTGAAGTACGTCCCGTAAGTTGTTTTTATGTTTCTCGAATGTCCTTCCGATCACAATTATGTCATCTAAGTAGACAAGACATGTTTTCCAGGTTAATCCTCGTAAACCACATTCCATGAGTCGTTCGAATGTGGCTGGAGCATTACATAATCCAAATGGCATAACTTTGAATTGCCATAATCCACTTCCAACTGAGAAAGCAGTTTTGTCTCGGTCCTCGGGATGTATTTCCACTTGCCAGTAACCGCTCTTCAAATCCAATGTGGAAAACCATTGCGCTCCGGAAAGGGTGTCCAATGTATCATCAATCCTTGGTAACGGATAGCTATCCTTTCTTGTTACATTATTTAGTTGGCGGTAGTCCACACAGAATCGGGTGCTGCCATCCTTTTTCCTGACCAAAACAACTGGCGATGTCCAAGGGCTGTTAGATTCCTCAATTATGCCTTGTTCTTTCATGGAATTTATCATATCTGCAACTTCTGGTTGTTTGGCTAATGGTAGTCTTCGTGGTGGTTGCCGAATGGGCCTAGAATCTCCTGTTGTGATCCGATGCTGGACAAGATTTGTTTTGCCGAAATCATCATCATTCATTGCAAATAATTCCGAAAATTCATCGATCATCTCTTTGGCATCGTTGTATTGCTGTTCACTTAAGGCACTAGATGAAAGAAGTTTCTGAACCTGTTGAGTAGTAGCTGGTATACGTATTGCCTCCTTAATATTACTACCATTTTCCAAATTAACAATCTGATAAACAGGCTCACAATTTCCAATTATAGCACCTTCTTTTAGTTGTACCTCATTTTCGGATGTGTTGAGCACTCTGACTGGAATTAATGTTGCGCCTTCTGTCTTCACTAAAGTTTTACCAACGATGATGTTCGATGTTACTTTTGTAGGGTTAGGCTCCACCAGATAGAATCGGCAGGTCCCGATGTCATCAGTAAGCTTTGTCCATACTAGCGTCTCCGAGAATGCAGAGAGAGTCATATTCTCACAGACCATCGTCCTTATTTTTGCAGAATAATCTGTTCCTCCTCCTAGTCTCATAGGAATTTCTATGTTGCCATATTTGAGTATTCGTTCTCCGACATCTAAATTTATTTTATATGTGGTCATAAAGTCGACTCCAAGAATGCATTCATCCATTATGTCTGAAACTAGGAAATTGTGAGGAAATAGTAGTTCACCTAGTTGAATATCCAAAGTTATTTCTCCAAAAACTTGTACTGCGGCTCCAGTTGCTGTTCTTAGTAAATATTTGGTGGTATTGTGAAGCCATTTGTTCTTGACAAGATTCGCTCTAATAATTGATCTCGAAGCTCCAGTGTCGATAGTGACAACGCAGTCATTTTTTCCTACACTTCCATATATAACAAGACTGCTATTATTTCTCTGCAACTGGGCTATCTGAATGATGACTTCGGGGCTGTCGACTCTACCAACCAACTTCTGCCCCCCGAAGTTGGTTTTTACATGTTTTCCGACTGCTGGACAGGGGAGCTGATGCGACTAGTCGGTGTTTGATTTCTAGGCTCTCCCCGAATAGCTTGCTCCCTGGCTCGACATCTTTGGCATTCTGTTCTGTCCTCCTCTTCTGGTGATTATGTTCGACGGCGTTTTCTGCAGTCCCTTTGGAGATGTCCTGGTCTATTACAATTCCAGCATCGCAGAATACCACGTGAAGAATTGCTCTGTGATGGCTGCATTCTATTACAAGTACATTCCTGCACCGAAATTTCTCTCACTCGTACTGCACTTCGGGAAGCTTGCCTGGCAGATTCATACGCTAGTGCATAGGCTAGTGCTTCTGCTGTTGATTTCTTTCCTGCTAGCCTCAACGCTTGTTGTAAATTTTGATCTGCAATAGCGT
The DNA here is from genome assembly GCA_963930735.1 of Dioctria linearis. Lineage (NCBI taxonomy): Eukaryota > Metazoa > Arthropoda > Insecta > Diptera > Asilidae > Dioctria > Dioctria linearis. Next base: position 51,795,805 of record OZ005743.1, on the reverse strand, counting down.
TCACAAATGCTTCTGTTGCCACTTCATTAAGGAAATCCGCATTTACGCTAGAGTATGAGAGATAAGCTAATCTTTCCACATCAGCCTGCAGTTGTTGTAGTGATTCGCCATGCTTTTGAATCCTGTTGCGTAGCTGTAGGCGATATACTTGCTGCATGTGTTCATCTCCATAACGTAACTCTATCGCCTGTACTAATGAAGTATAATCACGTTGCCTTTCTATCGGTATAGTTTGTAAAAGCTCTGATGCAGAACCTCGAAGTGCTAATACCAGAGCTGTAGCTTTGTCTGCATCATTCCATCCGTTTACTTCGGAAGCAGCCTCGAATTGTCTCTTGAAAATATGCCACGAATTTTGTCCATCAAATATTGGAGGTTTCATTCTACCTGCATTGGATATTTCAATTCCTTCGTGCCGTGGTTGTCGATGCTTTATCTTCTCCAAATCTGATTTGAAGTTGTCAAGCTGTTCGGTCACTTTTTGTTGAACTTCCGCCACTTCTTGCTCGATTCCTTCAATTTTTAAATTTTGTTCGTCTAACGAGTTTTTCAGGAAATTCTTTTGTTCCTCTAAGCGATTTTCTAGACAATTCTCCAGAGAACTCTTTTGTTCATCCAAACGCGTTTCCAGTGATTTCTTCTGTTCATCTAAACGGGACTCCATGGAATTCTTTTGTTCGTCCAAACGGGTTTCCATAGATTTCTTGTGGTCCTCGAGAGAATTCTTTTGTTCCTGGAGAGAATTCTTTTGTTCCTGGAGAGAATTCTTTTGTTCATCAAAACGAGCTTCCATTTTGCTCATTAAAGTACTTAAAAGCTGTTCTATGTTCATTGCAGGCTCTTCCTCAATTTCTGGTTCTTCTTCGAAAACGAATGTCTCAGGATTCTTTTCTTCCTCTATCAAAGCTTGTCTAAGTCGCTCGACTAGAACATTCTTTAGGCCAGTCGTTTGTAATGACCGCTTCCCCAACTCCACTTTCAATTCCTGTATGCGAAGCTCCTCTAGCTTGCGTCCCATTCTTGCGTCTTTTGTAATTCACTCACAGTTTAATATAAAATTATCTTTCGGAATTTTTACACACGATTTCACAAAATTAATCACTCTTTGAATTTCAAATTCAAATGCCACCAATTTATTTCGCGATTTTATTTTACTTCTGACACCAGTTGTTACGAGCGTGGCCTTAGTTCGTTATTTAAAACACAATATTTCAGATATAATTCAAAAGTTCTTTATTTATTTAACTTTACTGTTTACTCTCACAAATTCACAAATAATTATCAAGTCGACTCTTTATTTATCGCTAGTACTGTACTTCTAATTATCGCAATCCAAATAGTTTACTTCGTTCACTTCGCTGTCTGAAATAATACTCGCCTCCTGGATGTGAGCAGCGCCGTATTTATACTCTACGAATTATCCTAGAACCTTCCTGAATATTCCATTCTCCAAACCCAGTTTACTAGGATGTCACTAACCTAAAGTTGTTTCCAATTCCAATAGATGTCGCTTGTATCACTTTGTGGCGCGTAACAATATTGACATCCAAAACCAAGGTAGCTCCAATTCGACCAATTACTGTGCCTCGACTAGAACTAAATGGAGCATTAATACTGGCTCGACTAATCAAGACAACAGTTCAAGATATGCAATTGGAAGATGTTCCAGTAATCGCTTGGTCAGATTCCATGATAACACTTCAATGGATTCGTAGTCATCCATCAAAGTGGAAAACGTACGTGGCCAATAGAGTCGTTGAGATTCAAGACACTGTAGATCCAGAAAACTGGCGACATGTGCCTACAAAACACAATCCAGCCGATATCGCATCACGAGGTGTAAGTACCAATGAGCTGTTAGAAAATAAGCTGTGGTGGCACGTCCCAGAGTGGCTTATAAAAGAAGAGGAGGAATGGCCAAAGATCAGTATATCTTCCAACCAGCTACAATTAGAGACAAAAAAATATCCTTAGCAAACTTCCATATTTGCATAAGCTCGGAATTCTTGACAAATTACTCATCCTTTGTAAAGTTAACCCGAGTTGTAGCAATTGTCAAAAGATTTATACACAACTGTCGCAGAAACTCAAATAAAAGGTATGGACAGTTATTGACACAAGAACTGCAAGCATCACGTACTACAATTTTACAATTAGTTCAAAGAACGGCATTTTCAAAAGAGCAAGCCGCTTTTAAAACAGGAGTTGCACTATCAAACAAAAGTCACCTGTTATCATTAAACCCGTTTATGGACGATCATGGAATCATAAGAGTCGGAGGTCGCTTGGAACATGCCAACATTCCCTACTCTAGGAAGCATCCAATCATTCTCCCAAAAGATCATCACATAACAAATCTCATCATCGAGCAGCTACATATCGAGACATTACATGGCGGAGTGGGACTAACGTTAAATACCAGTCGCCACTTGTATTGGATTCTGGATGGGCGAAGAACCATTGCACGCATAATAAGTCGATGCAAAGCATGTGTAATACAACGTCAGAAAACGAGAACACAATTAATGGGAAATCTTCCTGCCGCACGAGTAAACATTTCAAAACCACTTTCTCATGTAGGTGTAGATTATGCTGGACCAAAAAGTCTAAAAACCTCACCACATAGAGCTGCAAAAATATACAAAGGCTATTTTTGTATATATGTTAGCTTGGCTACAAAAGCTATCCATTTAGAATTAGTATCAGATTTGACAACGTCTGCGTTTATTGCGTCATTGAAGAGATTTGTTGCCTGACGGGGACTATCTACGGATATTTACTCCGACTGCGGTACAAATTTCAAAGGTGCAGAAAAAACTTTACATAAAGAAATTGCTCAAGCTGTAAGGGAAGCATCGCCAGAAGTAGGACAATATCTGAGTTCCAGGAACATTACATGGCATTTTAACCCACCAGCATCACCTCATTTTGGGGGCCTCTGGGAGGCAGGGGTTAAGTCCATCAAATACCATTTACGTCGAATAATTGGTCAGTCAATATATACATATGAAGAATATTCTACATTGCTGACTCAAGTTGAAGCTTGTGTAAACTCACGTCCACTATGTCCAATTGTAAATAATGTTGAAGATCTTTCAGTACTAACGCCAGGACATTTTATTATTGGGCAAGCACTTAATGCTGTTCCTGAACCCAAATTATGTGAAAAACAAGTAACCCCAGCACAACGATGGAAGCACACTCAATATATGACACAGCAATTTTGGAATAAATGGTCAAATGACTATTTGCATAAGTTACAACAAAGGCCTAAGTGGTGTGAAATCCAAGCAAACATAAAGGTTGGAGACGTAGTACTACTCAAAGATGAAAGTACTGCACCGACATGTTGGCCTTTAGGTAGAATTGAGCAAGTATTTCCAGGCAAAGATGGCTTGGTTAGAGTGGTTCAAGTACGAACGAAGACAAATAGTTTTCGGCGACCTATTATAAAAATATGTCCCTTGCCAATGACTTGAAAAAAAACGTCATGAAGAGTATGGTCATACATTGCCTATACCTCCTCGTATCAGTTTTGTGTGTATTTATAGCACATGTTATTTTTTTTGTTATTATTTAAGCTTGGTTAAACATGTTATTTAATTAGTTGTCTAATTGCAGATAAGAAAAAATGCAAGAAGACGATATTTTAATTTTGGACGAAAATATTTCATTTTCGCCACCCGAAAGCCAAACGATACCATCATGGAAAAAAACCGGGAAACAAAGCCCGCGGTGAAGCACAAATAATGCCGACACAACCCTTACCACTAAAACTGACCGATTCAGGACCCCAAGAAATATCGTCCCAAGCCAACCAGTATTCGGTCAACATTAACGGACAATATGTCACCAAATGGAGCATCTTGCTTCCTTCAGAAACTGTAAAAGAAGTAAAGATGCGAATGGACAACACCATTCAGAAGTTTACCACCAGGGAAGGCGAGGACATATACATAACAAAAACGGTGTTACAACGAATTAATTTCGAAAAAATACAAAATTCGAAAACTAAGGAGTTTAAAGTCAATTTGCCAGACAGGTATGAAGTAAAATTACATGTGTACAAGGATGGAAGGATTGGTTTCCATCACCACCAGAGAAGAAAACGAACCAAAAAACATGATAAATAGTGGAAGAAAATTTTTGTTTGAATAATAAATATATATACTGTACATTTAGAATCTTTTAACTGTTTCATCAATTAAGACTTTACAAGTTGAATAATCGTTGATAAGTTATAAAGTCTTATGCAAGTAGCGAAAACTCAGCGATCAACAATAAATAACTGAGGTTGAACATAGTCGTTCAACGGGTGGGAGTATGTTTCAGCAGCTAATGCGAGAACTCGAAGTAATTTTACAATTTATGTTTTACTAATCACCTCGTATGTGGAAATTAGTAAAGGTTGAGTTCCACATCTTACTAATCACTTTGCATGTGGAAATTAATAAAAAACATAGTAGACAAGAATAAACAGTTTCACTTGGCATGTGGAATCTGGCAAAATCACAGCAAGCATCGACACAAAAAAAGTATTATAAAAAGGCGTTGCAATTTCAAAAAGATGTCAGTTTCTCTACAGGACTCTAAGAGGCAACACGAAGCAAGCAAATTAGAAGCCCCCAGCAATTAAATCAGCAAAGGTGCATCAACGGGTATATGTTGAATACCTTCTAACCTTTTTTTCGGATTTTGCGAACCCCGAAATTGTATCTCGTATGATACATTACGTCGCTAACAATCTGAACACTCGATATTGGGAAATTGTATTGATTTACACAGCAATGTGGAAAGATTGAAACTGTTCCAATATCCCCCCTTCACAAACAACGTCGATAGTAATTTGTGTTTCATCAAGTTTAACAGATGTAAAAAAAATAAAAAATAAACCAATAAACTGAAAGTCGTCACAAAAACTTTGTTGTGTTTTTTCATAACGCTAGCAACATAATTACTTTTGTTTTCAGCATAGAAATACAACCGATGGTATTATCTACAAAACATTTTGGTCCTTTGAAACCGGATTTGTGCGACCCAGTTTATGTCACGCTGGATTTTATTAACAGCTAGAAAGTGACTTGAAGTTTCCTGCAAAACAATCAAAGAAGTTTTGTCTTTAAGAAACTAGTACTGTCTTCGAGAAAAAATAATAATAATAATTGATCACGCAATAATTAAAAAAAATATATATATATATATATATATAAAAATGGCATCAATCGAAGAATTATGCGTTAAACAATGCGTTCTAGCAGACAAATTAGAACAATTCATCACAAATGGAAAAAGAACTAGGTTAGAAAAAAGAACACTAAGTTTTTATGAGACGCAATTAACAAGTCTAAGAAAATTATGGGCAGATTTTGATAATAATGACACAAAGCTTAGAGAAGCTGCTATAATTTCAAAAGATACATGCACGCACGAATATGTAGAAGAAGAGACACACTCGATATTAGAGGTTAAATATATGGAATATTTAGGGGATGTAACTGAAGGAGTACTTAAAAATTCTCCAAGGGTAAAACCAGAAGCAATTAACTCAGTGGCAACTACAATTGTTCATACAAGTAGCAACCTCAGTCAGTTACCTCGAATTAACCTACCAATATTCAATGGCGAGGAGGTCATTTCACGACTTATACGTGTCATTAGTGCACAACAATACACAACTACCTGCAGTACAAAAGCTCCATCACTTAAAAGGATGTCTCGCAGGAGAAGCAGAGCGACTGTTAAAACATATTCCCATTACTGCAGAAGATTATGAGCCAGCTTGGGAAAAACTCAAACTGCGTTACGACAACAAGAGAGTTCTAGTAAACACTCAATTAAAAGTACTCACAAATCAACCAAAGCTAACGATAGAAAACGCAAAGAGCATTAAGTCTCTCATGGATACAACTGAGGAAAGTTTACAGCAATTAAAGGCATTGGAAGTAGATGTTTCAACATGGGATATATTGCTGATTCATTTATTGGTACAGAAACTGCCTTTCGTAACTCTACGGCTTTGGGAAGAAGAATTGGGTGACATGCTGAAACTGCCAACGTTGGAACATTTTCAAAGATTCCTGCTAACTCGATTCAGAGTCCTAGAATCAATGTCGCAGTCTGTGAGTTCCAAGCCCCCAGTCCAGATAGCAAAGACATATCACGTAACTAACACAACCAAATGTCCCGCATGCAATGATGCACATTACGTGGGAATTTGCAAAGACTTTATTAAGATGAGCACATCAAATCGACGAAAGTGCATTGAAGATACAAGAAGATGCTTCAACTGCTTTTCGAGCAAGCATTCAGCAAGGCAATGTTCAAACAGCCGAAGATGCAAGAATTGCAATGGGTTACATCATACCTTGTTACACACACCTATTCAAAAAGAAGTATCAGGTAAGGACAAGGTATCATAAAGATGGCCCAGCTTTAACCACAGGTCTCTTAAAGATAAAAAATACACAACAGGTTACAAGACGGAATCCATCCCTTATGCTGAAACAGAGGAGGAAACAAAAAGTTTCTTTACATCAAAAACCCACAACGCATTATTAGCCACAGCGTTAGTAAAAGCTAAGGATCGAAACGGTCGATCAGTAGTGCTGCGTGCCTTAATGGATCCAGGTTCACAGACCTCTTTTATTACTCAGAAAATGTGTAAACAAATGGGTCTCAAGGAAAGACCCACTCGCTTACAAATAACCGAGTTAAATAAAAGCAAGACAGCATGGTCCAATCAAGAGGTGACACTAGAATTGACATCATATAAATACAAAGACAAAAGTGTCAAGGTGGATATGCTAGTCATACAAAAGATTACTGATCATCTGCCAACAGTTCCAGTTCAGATAAAACAATGGGAACACTTAAGAGGAATCAATATGGCAGACCCTAATTATTGGAAGCCAGGACCAATCGACATATTACTTGGAGCACAAGTATATGCCAACATATTACTAGATGGTTTACGAAAGGGATCGAAGAAATCACCAATTGCCATCAATACATTATTTGGATGGATAATTTTAGGAAACATACAATCACCAGTACAGAAAGTAGAAGCATTTACGGTGATCAATCAGTCAATGGAAACGTTAAACCATCAACTTAAACAATTTTGGGAAACTGAAGAGGTCCACAACAAACCTATAATGAAGCCAGAAGACGAGGCATGTGAAAGAATCTTTAAAGAAACGCACCGTCGAATGAAGGATGGGCATTATCAAGTGGAACTTCCTTTTTCAAACGGAAGCACGCCTAATTTCGGTGCCTCGCGAGATTTAGCACTAAAAAGATTCCAACATTTGAAAGGCAAATTCATTGTCGATAAAAATTTAGAAACCGAGTATACCAAATGTTTGGACGAATACATAACACTTGGACACATGGAGGAAATACATCAAGCAGTTATTACAAACGGCCAGGACTATTATATTCCTCATCACGCCGTTTTTAAAGACAGCACAACGACCAAGCTTAGAGTTGTGTTCGACGCCTCGGCGAAAAGCCATAACGGCAAATCACTAAACCAACAGTTACTAGTTGGGCCAACGATACAACCCAAACTATTCTCAACTCTGTTGAAATGGAGAAAATATAAAGTAGCAATGACGGCAGATGTTGAAAATATGTATAGAATGATTTCAATACATCCTAAGCATCGCGCCTTTCACAAAATTGTGTGGCAGAATCCACAGACAAAATGTATCCAAGACTATCAATTGGCTACAGTCACGTTTGGTACCTCATCAGCACCGTATTTAGCAATACGTACACTACAACAGCTTGCAACGGACGAAGAGAAAAGTTGGCCTCTAGCGTCTAAAATTGCATTCACTGATTTCTACGTAGATGATTTGTTGACAGGAGAAGATACTGTCGAAGAAGCTAAGGAACTCCAGAAGCAATGTATCAATATATTAAAAACAGGGGGATTTAACTTAAGAAAATGGACCAGTAATAACATCAAGCTTTTAGAGCAGATACCGATTGAGCATAGGGAACTAAAGACCAGTCTAAACTTCGATGAAAATGAAGTCATCAAAACCTTGGGAATTCAATGGAACCCTACATCTGATTATTTTTCTTTCTCTATTGCACCCAGACGTAAGGATAAAAGAATGACAAAGAGATCCATTCTGTCTGATGTAGCAACATTATATGATCCATTGGGTTGGATAGCACCTGTGATCATTGTAGCGAAACTATTGATTCAAGCTTTATAGATAGCTGGATGTTCGTGGGACACGGCCGTCGAGAATAACATTGCCATCCAATGGCAGCAATTTCAAGATGAATTGAAGAATTTAGAGAAATTGAAGATACCACGATGGATAGGCACAATGAAGATATCCCCAAGTATTCAACTTCACGGATTCTGCGACGCTTCGCACAAAGCATACGCTGCTGTAGTGTATATACGCGTGCAGAATATAGATGGAAAAACTACATCCTACATATTGTTACGAGCGTGGCCTTAGTTCGTTATTTAAAACACAATATTTCAGATATAATTCAAAAGTTCTTTATTTATTTAACTTTACTGTTTACTCTCACAAATTCACAAATAATTATCAAGTCGACTCTTTATTTATCGCTAGTACTGTACTTCTAATTATCGCAATCCAAATAGTTTACTTCGTTCACTTCGCTGTCTGAAATAATACTCGCCTCCTGGATGTGAGCAGCGCCGTATTTATACTCTACGAATTATCCTAGAACCTTCCTGAATATTCCATTCTCCAAACCCAGTTTACTAGGATGTCACTAACCTAAAGTTGGTTCCAATTCCAATAGATGTCGCTTGTATCACTTTGTGGCGCGTAACAATATTGACATCCAAAACCAAGGTAGCTCCAATTCGACCAATTACTGTGCCTCGACTAGAACTAAATGGAGCATTAATACTGGCTCGACTAATCAAGACAACAGTTCAAGATATGCAATTGGAAGATGTTCCAGTAATCGCTTGGTCAGATTCCATGATAACACTTCAATGGATTCGTAGTCATCCATCAAAGTGGAAAACGTACGTGGCCAATAGAGTCGTTGAGATTCAAGACACTGTAGATCCAGAAAACTGGCGACATGTGCCTACAAAACACAATCCAGCCGATATCGCATCACGAGGTGTAAGTACCAATGAGCTGTTAGAAAATAAGCTGTGGTGGCACGTCCCAGAGTGGCTTATAAAAGAAGAGGAGGAATGGCCAAAGATCAGTATATCTTCCAACCAGCTACAATTAGAGACAAAAAAATATCCTTAGCAAACTTCCATATTTGCATAAGCTCGGAATTCTTGACAAATTACTCATCCTTTGTAAAGTTAACCCGAGTTGTAGCAATTGTCAAAAGATTTATACACAACTGTCGCAGAAACTCAAATAAAAGGTATGGACAGTTATTGACACAAGAACTGCAAGCATCACGTACTACAATTTTACAATTAGTTCAAAGAACGGCATTTTCAAAAGAGCAAGCCGCTTTTAAAACAGGAGTTGCACTATCAAACAAAACTCACCTGTTATCATTAAACCCGTTTATGGACGATCATGGAATCATAAGAGTCGGAGGTCGCTTGGAACATGCCAACATTCCCTACTCTAGGAAGCATCCAATCATTCTCCCAAAAGATCATCACATAACAAATCTCATCATCGAGCAGCTACATATCGAGACATTACATGGCGGAGTGGGACTAACGTTAAATACCAGTCGCCACTTGTATTGGATTCTGGATGGGCGAAGAACCATTGCACGCATAATAAGTCGATGCAAAGCATGTGTAATACAACGTCAGAAAACGAGAACACAATTAATGGGAAATCTTCCTGCCGCACGAGTAAACATTTCAAAACCACTTTCTCATGTAGGTGTAGATTATGCTGGACCAAAAAGTCTAAAAACCTCACCACATAGAGCTGCAAAAATATACAAAGGCTATTTTTGTATATATGTTAGCTTGGCTACAAAAGCTATCCATTTAGAATTAGTATCAGATTTGACAACGTCTGCGTTTATTGCGTCATTGAAGAGATTTGTTGCCTGACGGGGACTATCTACGGATATTTACTCCGACTGCGGTACAAATTTCAAAGGTGCAGAAAAAACTTTACATAAAGAAATTGCTCAAGCTGTAAGGGAAGCATCGCCAGAAGTAGGACAATATCTGAGTTCCAGGAACATTACATGGCATTTTAACCCACCAGCATCACCTCATTTTGGGGGCCTCTGGGAGGCAGGGGTTAAGTCCATCAAATACCATTTACGTCGAATAATTGGTCAGTCAATATATACATATGAAGAATATTCTACATTGCTGACTCAAGTTGAAGCTTGTGTAAACTCACGTCCACTATGTCCAATTGTAAATAATGTTGAAGATCTTTCAGTACTAACGCCAGGACATTTTATTATTGGGCAAGCACTTAATGCTGTTCCTGAACCCAAATTATGTGAAAAACAAGTAACCCCAGCACAACGATGGAAGCACACTCAATATATGACACAGCAATTTTGGAATAAATGGTCAAATGACTATTTGCATAAGTTACAACAAAGGCCTAAGTGGTGTGAAATCCAAGCAAACATAAAGGTTGGAGACGTAGTACTACTCAAAGATGAAAGTACTGCACCGACATGTTGGCCTTTAGGTAGAATTGAGCAAGTATTTCCAGGCAAAGATGGCTTGGTGGAGTGGTTCAAGTACGAACGAAGACAAATAGTTTTCGGCGACCTATTATAAAAATATGTCCCTTGCCAATGACTTGAAAAAAAACGTCATGAAGAGTATGGTCATACATTGCCTATACCTCCTCGTATCAGTTTTGTGTGTATTTATAGCACATGTTATTTTTTTTGTTATTATTTAAGCTTGGTTAAACATGTTATTTAATTAGTTGTCTAATTGCAGATAAGAAAAAATGCAAGAAGACGATATTTTAATTTTGGACGAAAATATTTCATTTTCGCCACCCGAAAGCCAAACGATACCATCATGGAAAAAAACCGGGAAACAAAGCCCGCGGTGAAGCACAAATAAAGCCGACACAACCCTTACCACTAAAACTGACCGATTCAGGACCCCAAGAAATATCGTCCCAAGCCAACCAGTATTCGGTCAACATTAACGGACAATATGTCACCAAATGGAGCATCTTGCTTCCTTCAGAAACTGTAAAAGAAGTAAAGATGCGAATGGACAACACCATTCAGAAGTTTACCACCAGGGAAGGCGAGGACATATACATAACAAAAACGGTGTTACAACGAATTAATTTCGAAAAAATACAAAATTCGAAAACTAAGGAGTTTAAAGTCAATTTGCCAGACAGGTATGAAGTAAAATTACATGTGTACAAGGATGGAAGGATTGGTTTCCATCACCACCAGAGAAGAAAACGAACCAAAAAACATGATAAATAGTGGAAGAAAATTTTTGTTTGAATAATAAATATATATACTGTGCATTTAGAATCTTTTAACTGTTTCATCAATTAAGACTTTACAAGTTGAATAATCGTTGATAAGTTATAAAGTCTTATGCAAGTAGCGAAAACTCAGCGATCAACAATAAATAACTGAGGTTGAACATAGTCGTTCAACGGGTGGGAGTATGTTTCAGCAGCTAATGCGAGAACTCGAAGTAATTTTACAATTTATGTTTTACTAATCACCTCGTATGTGGAAATTAGTAAAGGTTGAGTTCCACATCTTACTAATCACTTTGCATGTGGAAATTAATAAAAAACATAGTAGACAAGAATAAACAGTTTCACTTGGCATGTGGAATCTGGCAAAATCACAGCAAGCATCGACACAAAAAAAGTATTATAAAAAGGCGTTGCAATTTCAAAAAGATGTCAGTTTCTCTACAGGACTCTAAGAGGCAACACGAAGCAAGCAAATTAGAAGCCCCCAGCAATTAAATCAGCAAAGGTGCATCAACGGGTATATGTTGAATACCTTCTAACCTTTTTTTTCGGATTTTGCGAACCCCAAAATTGTATCTCGTATGATACATTACGTCGCTAACAATCTGAACACTCGATATTGGGAAATTGTATTGATTTACACAGCAATGTGGAAAGATTGAAACTGTTCCAATATCCCCCCTTCACAAACAACGTCGATAGTAATTGTGTTTCATCAAGTTTAACAGATGTAAAAAAAATAAAAAATAAACCAATAAACTGAAAGTCGTCACAAAAACTTTGCTGTGTTTTTTCATAACGCCAGCAACATAATTACTTTTGTTTTCAGCATAGAAATACAACCGATGATATTATCTACAAAACAGTGCGTGATTTCAATGGTGTGAAAATAAAAAGAACACAGTACAATTTTGAGTTTAAACTTTATTGAAATTAATAATTATTTTACAAATATTTGCTTCGCGACACGCCAGTCCCGACTCGTTCGCTTTACGTTCTTGATCACACTCCGGGATTTGTGTAGTGAGGCATAATCCCTTGCTTTGCTTGTAATCTGAGAAAAGTGTCCAAAGTGCTTAGCATCGCATTTTTATTCGGTGCACTTGAGTGTGGAAAGTGATTAGTTAGTTAATTTTGGACTTTGGATATGAAATTGTATATTGTAAGATATGCATGGAAAAATAAGCAAGGTACTGGACCCGACAATGAAATTGAATATTTATTATGCATAGTACTTGACACGTGTGGGAATATGCTTGAGAATATGCTTCACTACATTATATATCCAGACATTTATTTCGCACGGAAAAGTTGACAGTTATATCCTTTGATGTTTGGCGCTTTGGCACATATATTTAATTTGTTATTTTACGTGTATTATGCCTTAGACACACAGCACTCTTAATGAAGAAATAACTAACGACTCATTAGTCTATAATGATTCATTATAAACTGCGGACACACAGCCATTTCTTTAATTAAGTTGTGCTGTCAAACTGGTTTTGATGAACTTATCACATTAAAGAAGCAATATGGATCGAATTAACGCGATAAACTTTGTTTTCATTTGTTTATTTTCGAATTTAACAATTAACAAATGAGAAAAACATTATATTTAAAAAATATTAAATAATATAATTTGTGATTTGCATTTCTTTGCATTTCTTCTTCTTATTTTTCAAATCGGCAGATGCACAGCGGAGCTCCAGATTTACATTATATGCCAAATCTAGCACATTTTTCCTCATTATAGCTATAATGAAGGAGGAAAACACTTCATTAGTGCACTTCATTATCATCTGATTTTCGAGCTATAATGACATATACTATTTGACACACGGCATTTTAATGAATAGTTAGTACAAATGATTCATTAGTTCGTGCTGTGTGTCTAGGGTATTATGCCTTAGACACACAGCACTCTTAATGAAGAAATAACTAACGACTCATTAGTCTATAATGATTCATTATAAACTGCGGACACACAGCCATTTCTTTAATTAAGTTGAGCTGTCAAACTGGCTTTGATGAACTTATCACATTAAAGAAGCAATATGAATCGAATTAACGCGATAAACTTTGTTTTCATTTGTTTATTTTTCGAATTTAACAATTAACAAATGAGAAAAACATTATATTTAAAAAAATATTAATAATATAATTTGTGATTTGCATTTCTTTGCATTTCTTCTTCTTATTTTTCAAATCGGCAGATGCACAGCGGAGCTCCAGATTTACATTATATGCCAAATCTAGCACATTTTTCCTCATTATAGCTATAATGAAGGAGGAAAACACTTCATTAGTGTACTTCATTATCATCTGATTTTCGAGCTATAATGACATATACTATTTGACACACAGCATTTTAATGAATAGTTAGTACAAATGATTCATTAGTTCGTGCTGTGTGTCTAGGGTATTAGTGCAGGGCGGCATGCTAGCACCTCGGCTAAGGGAGTTGAGAGTGTGCGGGGGGGGGGGGGTTCCCAAAAGAAACCTGCCGCTGTCATCAACCATAATCAAAAAATATCATGCCTGCATACAAAAACTTGCACTCACCCAGTCCTGAAGGGACCTTTACGTCACTTACCTAAGTTCCAGTGAAGGCGCAGATGTTCTGCCTTCCTTGCCAAGCTCCATCCTCCCATTGACTTTGGCTGGCAGTGTTTCCAAAGTCCCTTTGTTGACCTGTGAAAGAGAGATTAGAGCGGACTAGGCGAACCTAGATGACCCTTATGCTAGAGGAGAGGGCTCCAGGATGCGAAGGAAGAAATTAAAAATTTACGGCTTCATTGACAGAATTAACATATATTTGCTTAAATCCATAACAATGCGTACTTAGGCGCTACGGTGCTTCATGCACTCCTCAATTTGGATTGTGGCTGACACTTAATTAAGAGCCCTCTTCAGTACTAAGGATAACCTTGAGATCGAACAAAGCTTAACATTACCGATTTCTATATATAGCTAAGTTAGTGTTGTGCCAAAATTAAGCAGGGGCAGCCCAAAGATAAAGATGATACATATATTTGTTCGCAGTAAAAATCTAAATATAATATAAAACCAATGTACTCACATCCATATACATCCCTGAATGTTGAAGCGCTCCAGCATCCGGTGAGTACCTGTGTGGGAAAAACTAAACACTTTAATTTTTAATGGTTATCATCTATTCTAGGTTGCCGTGCTCCACTTGCTTTCTTTTGTAACAACTTGGCTTATTACTTCTAATCATATCATTATATTTTCAAAAATGAAATTCACGTAAATTATAGTATTTATAGAAATATTATCTCGCATTACAAAATAATGACTAACACTAAAGAAATGCGTAAAATAATAATACTATGAGCTGTACTTCCGAAAGCTACTACATTTTTGACAATTTTCAGTAATATGTCAGGAAAGAGATGTCTGTCTGTCGGTTCTTATTATCGCCTCATAATGTAGATTATTATATCTTCCTTTCCGTTTTCAAATAGATATCAACTAACTTACTTCATTGTCATGTGTTTTGTGTGTGTGTAAGATTGTCAACCATATAAATTGAAAGCTTTATGGTTAATTGAATTTCATGGGGACCGAGCTATAATTCATGACAGTCTGTACGAGATCTCCTTAGTCTTAATTCTTTACTGCCTAATATACGGATTAATCTTTAATAGTCTACGTTCCTTCTACTTTTCACTCTTTGTATTAAAATCACTTAAAACATATAATATTTATAGCATATATATACACTTCTGTATGTGGCCTCAATTGTATATATGTGTAACCGCATAATACGAGTAGTTAAGTCATCCTAGTCTTATAGTTAAGCATTACACTAAAATTATAGAGCTGCCATTGTGTACGATAGTCATTGTCTATCATATGCCCGTGACGAAACTGTGGGCTGAACCAAGGGCGTCCCCTTCATATTCTAAAAGTCTGACAGTTTCTCGAACATAGCTCAGGAAATCTCATTATTTAGATGACAAGATTATTTATATGTCAGATCTGGTTTTACTATTAGGAAGCCACCTCGAACTATGATTGGGTTCTTCTCCTTTCGCTAGATCTCAATCTCGAATTTCGACTAATTACTACAACTATAATATATGTTCATTTTATTGTATAGCCGTGAAATTACTGACTTGGTTTGGTTTGTTTGTGCTACTACATTTGTCCATCCGAATCCCAGTGCTGATGCTACCTCCTTTACGACCTTATGATGGATAGCTCTACAATGACGACTTTGTGGATTTCCGGATCCTCCGACTGGATCAATGATGGGTGTTGTCTCGGAGAGTAACGCAGCATCTCCTTTCTTTATATTGTTTTGGTGGGTTTTGTCGCCGACGCCTTGCCCTACGTCTATGTCGTGTGTAGCTGCAGGCAGTCGGATTTCTTTTGTACTGACTCTCTTGTGGCGCTGTGCCCTTACTGCGAAGATAATATGAGGGCTTCGAGTGGGCCTGATCAAGACTACTCGCCAGTTGATGCAGATGCTGTCGATTTGCCAATTAGTTTCCGGATTTTCCTTTGACACTGAGGAAATAATTGTACCAAATGAAGATGGGCTATTAAAAGGAATGAAAATTCTTTTAAACTTACGTATAGGTTTATTTTCCTGCCCGATACTTTTGGACGAAAATTTCTCGAGTTCATTACTTCCTGGCGTTCACTATGTGGCAGATTTTGCCTTTTTCTTCTCTTTTCTTCAGCGACATGTCAATATGGCACCTGAGCGTGAGGAAACATTACTCTCGGTCGGGGTGCATTCAGTTTTCAAACTTGATCGCGGCCGGCTCACACGCGTCAGCATTTCGTGTAGCATATTGCTATATGCAATACGCTACGACCATAACAAATAAAGAAAAAAAGAAATGGATAATTCCCAATTGTATATAATATGCTCATTGCGGAATAAATTGTTTCGGAAAATGTTATGGAACGCTAGTTCGCCTAAACCATTGGCGGAGAGTGTGGGGGGTTCAACAAAAGGCCTGCCGCTGCCGTCAGCCATAATAAAAAAAAAAAAATCGTGCCTACCTAACACAAAAAGCCGGCACACATTCGGTCCTGAAGGGACCCTTACGTCACTTCGGCCTTACTGCATGCCCCAACCACCCATTTGACACTGAGGGCAGCGAGTTCACAGTGTCCCTATTTGACCTGTAAAAGAGAGAGAGAGGGAGAGAGAGAGACTAGGTGAGCCTAGACGACCTTCATTTCATGCGAGGGCTCCGGGATGTGAAGGAAGAATTAAAACGTTCAGCTTCTCATTTTTACGTTATAATTTCGGAGTATTACAAGAGAAAACACGATAACTGAAATACCATTACTTTAGGAGTAGACAATATTAATAAAACTATGAGCTTTGAGACCAAAACCCCTAATAGGAAAATATAAAACGGAAAAATCTAAGTAACATATCGTAATATCACCAAGTTAATACTTTTCATCTTAAACACCTGCTTCATTCATTACATAATTATAAGTAATCGCCTATTTTGCATTGATTTCCTGCATGTCTACTTACTGTAGACAAATGTATTCAAGTCATGACAGAGGATTGAAAATAAGATTTTAAATAAAGAAATCTTAACAACCAGTTATTTATATATAAAATTCTTTAAAAGATAAGTTTAAAGGGGTAACTAGGAATGACACCTCTATGTAACCGCGCGTTTTCAAAGTCTTACGAAAGTTGAAGGGTTTGAATAATTAAGATAGAAGCTTATATCTTACAAAATCATATTATTTTACACTTAATCTCTAAATAATTTCCTTTGAAAACTTTATCTCTAAATAATTTCCTTTGAAAACTTTACTTTGCAATAATTTAGCGATTGAAGATTGTTAGTTCACTCATACTTCATACCTACTATGTATATGCATATCTTCCAGTTCCAAACTATGCGCTTAAATCTAACTAGAAAAATAAGATCAGAACTCCAAACTACATAGGTAGATAAGTGTACTTATGAAGATATACATATATATATATGCAATTATAGTTTTAAATTTAAAATATATAAACATGTAAAAAAAATTATCAATACGAAAAGGTTCTGTAGTGCGAGTCTCTGCAGAAGCCAAAGTGTATGTATATACGTCAAAAAGAAAAGTGCCATATATTAAAATTTCTCACATTTAACATTCCTCGGCATGATGAAACGCTTCAGCATCGCCTCCTAGATAAAAGTTAAACTGGAATTGGATAATTCGACTTGCATGCTCTATCACAAGAACACTTTCTGTTGGGTGGTACCATTGTGTTTAGAGTATATAGTGAACGCAAGAATGGATAGAGGCGCCACGTCGCTGTACTATCCGAGACTCAAGCCTATTCACTGCAGTGCCCCCAGCCTGCTGACTGGCCTGGCATGCTCCGCTCACAGTTCGGCACATATTTCGTGGCGTTCTTGTACCGTTGTTTGTCAGCGGTGTTTGCGTGGCTTCCTTTTCTACTTTGCATGGAATAGTGTCGAGACGGGCAAACAATAATGATGTCAGATGATGTTATGAATTTTGTCGGCCGTTGAATTGCTCTAATTTTGTTTGCAACGCTGATTCGTTAGAAGAGAATCAATGACTTCCTTCTTGGAATAATTTATATATATGTATGAATATACCAATTTTTTCCTCTGTTCTTGCTCGTACTTACATTCTGCTTTCCCATTTTTATTGTTTTTTGTTAATATATGTACGTACATTCTTAGATATTCTTTTTGGTAAAATATAGGTAAACTAGAAATATTTCGTGGAATTGAAAACTGAGCCGCGCATTTGGGTAGGCTGGTGTAGTTGATAGTATAAGTAGTTGCATCATAGATATAGATAATTTATTGAACAAAGTTCTGACGCAAGAAATTCAAGTAACTCATGAAAATTTTATACACAAAAATTATTTTCTTAAATTCCAGAAAATTTTCTAATCTCAAATTTTGCAAAGCGACTTCCGCCGACATACATAAAACTTTGTCTCAATGCCATTTTTCTAAATGATTATCCATACAAGCTGATAAAATATCAATCGAACTGCTTTCTTCTGTCAGTTTTAAAAACGCGATGGCAGGGTGGCTTGCATACAAGCTGTACTTCCTCGTGTAATCCCCAAGTCGATCTACGTAAGTGTATATTTTCTTATCATGCTTCCTTCAATAGAAAAGAAACCCTTAATTTGGTCTTCGTTCATATGCAGCCTCAAAAATGTCATCTGGTCTCAAATAACACTTAGAAATTAAAATCCACAAAAACAAACGTCATGCAAAATGATGTTAAAGATTCCCTTCTAAGAAAACATACATTTACTCCTCTTTTTTCTTAGTACATAATTATGAAAAAGTCAGTGATCCCAAAAATCCGCCACATCAATGCATAGCTAAATTAATAGCCTGCCCGTTTCGCCCACGAATCTTATTCTATGCAAAGTAGTGATGGGTGAAGCCACCACACAAACACGAAACAGCACCTCTGGTACGGGAAGGCGACAACGAACGAGAAGAATGTCCAATAAACAGTGAGTACGTTTAGACCGAAGCTATTTAGGATTAGTTTTACGTAAGTCGAATTACGTAGTACTAATGCTGCTGCTGTTTAGTCCGCTCGGATTAAAGCTTTGACAGTTGTCAAAATTGTCAGATCTGCCTGCTATTTTAGGAGAAAAATGAATAATAATATATTGAGTTTGTTTGTACACCGCATGCACAAGAAAATGGAGCATAGAAGAAAATTTAAAATCAGAAAGAGGTGATACTGTGACGCGAACGCGATGCGCAAATCTAGCTGCACTGCAGCACGAACAAGAACCAAAGAGTAAATTTATATCCTCACATTTAATGTGAACAGAGAATTTCTTCGATTCGGTACATCTAGAGCCATCTATTGAGTTGTGAACTCATTGCCTCTGCGTTCACTATATACTCTAAACAAAATGGTGGTACTAAGGTTGATGTCACTTGTTACACAAATTATTATATAAAAAAAACATATCCTCGGTTATCCAATTGATCCTGGTTAAATTAATTAATTTTAAGATAAAGGCTCTTACTACTCAACACAACGATCAGCAATAGGGTTAAGGTGATTCACCTGCACTCCTTCTACGTCAGTAGGTTGGTGTTTTTCTTCTTTTTTTTTTCAGATCACGTATTTGTATCTTTTCGAAATTATTTCAGCCCTAATTTGGAAATATCTAACTAGATACAATATTTTCTTTGTGTTTAGTTAACGCTAGAGCTCCAGCTTACATCCACTCATCAATAGTTTACTTGGAAATGAATTTGCTTTGCGACATATCGCCAGGAAACTGACAGCTTGAGTCCTTATTATTGCCCTGAACAAAATCGTTAACTTCAAGTGTCATTCTAAATTGGTGTTTTCCTTTTTAGGAATTACAGTTTTGTTGTTCTGTTATTTCCACGCCGGGGGTCTAAGCAAACATAGCTCGAATTATAGTTGATTTCCGCGACGGGATATAAATTACCTAAGTGCGCCAATAAAACTTTGTTATTTTACGAACGCTGATTGTTATCAACCCAAGGATAATTCCTTTTATAGGAGTAAAGTTCCGCGTTACAGTTATCGCAGAGACATATATAAAGAATTTGCCGGTGCGAACATTGAAATAAATAAATGTATATATGGACATCACGAGTGTATATAAGGACATCACGAGTGTATATATGGACATCACGAGTGTATATATGGACATCACGAGTGTATATATGTACATACCTAATATCACAGCTGAATGAAGTATCACAACTAGGAAAACGCTTAACATGTAGAATAAAATGTGTATATATTACTTCCAGACAAAGTCTACGAAATGACGGAAAATTGTATAAGCAAAAAAAGACTAATAAATATTCGAGAAAAAAAAATAATTCTCATAACATGAACGAAAACTCCAAATATAAAAATCTACCAAAAGGTATCGTGGCATTAAGCAGAAAAACAATTCCTAAAAGTATTAATACAAAGGATGAGCTAGTAAACGATGCTTCCTCCTCCCCCCTCCAAGAGCGAACTCTCAACACAAAAATCTTTCAGTCCACTCTCTGTAATCAGGTTACGATACAGGCAAATGATGTGAATGTGTGCATGAAAAAACTACATATTCACGATTCTCTATGAGAATCTTTGGAGCAAGTCAGTTGGAGAAATTGGGGGCTGAAAAAGTTGAATGATATCCCTCAGTCAGACAGTTAGCACATGCCAGCTTCCGGGCTCCGAGGGTATCAAGCAACCATTCCAGTCCCATCCCACGAGACCTCACCGAGTATTGTATTGGTCGCTTCAAGTCGGTTACCAAACTAAGGAATGGTGAATCGACATCCTCCTCTTGGTATGAACTAGCCATACCGCGGGGCCACCAGGCTAAAGAGATGCCGACGCAGCCACCATTCCCCCGTTGTAAAAGTTTTCAAGGGAAATCTCGAGGTATTCCAGTTTTCCTTTGCTGCACATTATTCTTATAAATATCCGCACCTTGATATTTGTATCTTCCTTTATCTTGTGAATATCGGCACTTAGATATTCACTTCAATGTTTAATACCGTACAATCTTCCACACGTTGAAGATTAATATATAAATAAAAAGACTGAATGACTTCTGCTAAATTCAATTTATTGCCGCTTCGTACAAAAACTCGATTGGAAGTGAGTAAAAAATTTGTTGGCACAAGAACTCGTTATCAGCAAAACAAAACAATAGCGGATTAGTGATACATACATATATATCTACATTTTAAGCAATTACATTTCGTTTGGTTTTTACTCGATATTTTAACATACAGGGTGACAATTATTTTATGGATGAAATTATGGATAGGAAATTGAATTATAAAATCGATTGCAATTATTATTACAAATAAGAATAAAAAAAATGAAATTATGATTGTAGTTCTAAACATCCGAACCGACCAAAACAATCCCGGGTCAGTTCCACGAGACAGACATTTCCTCCTTCCATCCTCCGACTGCTCCGTCTACCTAGACACACATCTGGGCAGAGCCATGAACGAGATCAACTAATTAGCTATAAGCCAAGAAGTTGTCTCACAGGCTCATGGCCCTGTCCAGCCGTACGACCAAAATAGAGAGGCTACATAAGAATCGGAATAAAAAAACTTTCGTGAGGCCACCTGCCATTTCCAGGGCTGAAGGCCATGCTATACGCAATACGCTACGACCATAACAAAAGCTGCAATTGATAATATGTGTTTCCAATCTAGTGCAAAATCGCTGTTCCTTCGTTCAATTTTTCAATTATTCCCCCTCTGTTTGTCTTCGCGGGTGAGCTAGTTCATATAAAATATATTTTTTTAATTAAATTCGATTTCCGGATGTAAGATTTCATCTAATTAGTTGAGTTTTACACTTTTTTATGTAATCGTTTTAAAGGGTGCTCTAGCGGTGAAATACAGAAACATAATATTTTTTGTGCTACATGAAACACCAAAGCGCTCAGTCCACTATTATAAGTCAATGGGCGCGTTTAGGCGGAGACCAAACCAGTTTGGAAGAATTGGTAGCGTTTGGTCACAACAATGTAAAAATACCAACCACTTCGGTATGGTTTGTAATTATGCGGAGGAAAAATCGGTAATTTTGACCGGTTTGGTCTCCGCCTAAACGCGCTCAGTGGCACCAGTACGAAAACAAGTTCCACTCGCTTCAACTTTTTAGCGAAGTGGAACCTGTGAAATTGTCAAATTGATTCTGAAATTGGTACACTTTTTGATGTGTGTAGTCATTTATAATATCATCTGGGTGGAACTTGTTAAATGTGAAGATATTTATTTTTTAAAGAAAATGGTTGCAAATGAAAAATTACATATTGGAAATGTCTTAAATTGTGCAGCAATGTAATTAAGGGCAATTTCGAAGAAAAAATTCTAAGAAAAAAAAGTGCGAGTAGGTTCTTGGCTATTGATTGCTAAGGAATAATATTTTTGCTTACAAAATTATCTTTTGAATTTACTAAATTTCTTACTGAAAAATGCGCAAACACAAATGTGTTAACATTTTACAAGTCCACACTAGCTGATATTATTAAAACACTTATATCAAAAAATGTACTCAATTTGATTATTTCCCATGTTCCACTTCCCTAAAAAGTTGAAATACAATTGGGACTTTTCAGCCAGCTTGAGTTTTGTTGACAATGTAAATCAATATAGAAGAACACAATTGGAGCTCTAACTTTTTTGCCAGGTTCAAGTTGGCTTGAGATTTGATCAAATTGCAAATTTCAAGCCAAATGACTGCCAACTTGAGGGAATTTTTAATGTTGCCAACTCTGCGAATGTCGAATATCAGATGAGAATTGCTTCTGTTGACATATTTAAGAAGTAAACAGCTACCAAAAATTTTGAAATGGAAGAAAACTTATATAGTGAGTCAAAAATAAGCAGTCTCTGTGGGACATAAAAAAAAACTCAGTATTATTTTTACATATAATTGGTACATTAAGCATGAATTTAGCGTAATTTTGGCAAATCGTTCCTTAATAAAAGTTCTCAACATAAACAAGTTAAAGCTGCAAATGTCAAAAACGCCAGTTGTGTTCAATTCGGCTTTTTCAGTCAGCTTTAGCAGAAAGCTAGTGTTATGGTCGTAGCGTACTGCATATAGCAATATGCTACACTGAGAATTACTGCAACATGTATACCGGCCGGCTGCCATACCGACAGTCCGCACGCCCTCCGACTCGAAGAATTCTTACCGGCTGATGGAGAAGAAGAAGACAATCTTCTCTGTCTTGTCAAATCTTCTACAGAGAACACACCGAAGAATGGATTAATTAAGTTTCCGAAGTCATCGAAAAGGAATTAGACCCTGTACGTATGTAAGTCCACAGGATTTTTCATCCCTAAATAAAATCTATTTTCAATCGATAAAAATATTTTCCCTATTATCAGGCAGAAAAACCCGAAAGTTATCGAAATTCAGTCACAGTCGCCGCTCTACGCGGTAAGTAACCATATTTGCGAAAGATAAAAGTTGGCAAAATTAGTTGCCTATTTTCCCGTAAGGATAGATTCAAAGGAACTACCTGTATCTGCTAAATTCGGCAAGTTCCTCGGCATCGAGTACAACTAAAACACCTATAATTTAGGATCTATGGCAGTAGATTTAGTGGACGTCGTCTTAGACAAAGGAGCGCCAGAACTCATTTAAGAACCAGAAGCCAAGTTGATCAGTATTTTGCAACCACTGACGTGTCGTACTAAATATAAAGGAAATTAATGAATTTTTGGATTAATAACACTTTCGACTGCCTAATGATAGTTTTCTACTCGAGCATTAACGATAGTTTTTTTGTTAAGCATTCACATTAGTTCCTTAGTTAAGCATTCATATGTATTTTTAAGAAATTTAGCTATACTATAGGTTTAGTTTCCATGAACTCAGTGTTTGAAATCAACACTAATTCTAGATGCTATTACTAATATAAGTTTGAAATTTCTGTAATTTTTTCGGTAGAGCAGCATATAGTCAATTTATATTGAGGCATTGTACCGCGAAAAGTTTATGACGATTATAGGCACTTTCACATCTAAAACAAGAACCGAGAAAATGTAAACCGAAAAACTCAATTTATTCCACTTTAAAACAAGATTTTTATTCCAATGATTAACAAAATCATGGGAAATAGGATAGACTAATAATTTTACTAAAAAAAATAGTATATTTATATCAGAGCTTTAAGAAAACACAACTTTTTTGTTTTATCAGCCGAATTTTTCGGGCGAAAATTTTTTCGACCGATAAAACATAAAAGTTGTGTTTTCTTAAAGCTCTGATATAAATATATTATTTTTTTTAGTAAAATTATTAGTTTATCCTATTTCCCATATTTTATTAATCATTGGAGGAAAAATCTTATTTTAAAGTGGAATAAATTGAGGTTTTTTGGTTTACATTTTTCGGTTCTTGCTTTTGATGTGAAAGTACCTTAATACAACTGTAGGATATATGTACATGCTAGAGTTAGTTTTTGAACAGATGTTTAAAATCTCGAGACATATTGTCATCTTGTCGTTGCGTAATTCATAAATTATTATAAGTGAGACCAATGAGTGGCTACTGATATTTAGTCATGAGTATTCAATAGGCATTCTAAATTTAAAGAAATTTTTTTTGTTCTTGAAACCAGAACAGGTATGTGTGTATATTCATCGGATGCTGTAGCGCTTCATCATGCCGTGGAATTTTGATCCTGAGTACAGTTAATATATAGTTAATTTTTGCGATATATATATCTATATATATATACTCTTTTGTTTGTGTGATATATTTATATTCCCATATTCATATATTCATCTCATGGTATAATTTGCTAATTTGACTTGAATTTTTTGTGTTGCGCTCGTTTCCTATGATGTTAAATATTTACGTTTAGCAATCATTTTAATGACTTATATGTCTATTGAAGAATTAATAGTACGGAAGTTGATATTGTGTGGTGCATGAAGCACATTAAGGTGAATAAATACGAAATTGTCATGGAATAGTGAAGTTTTCCCCTCTCCCTCACTACTCTCGAGGCTGGCTTCAGACATGAAGGTCACTAGAATTTCAGGTCTACAAGGGACTCTGTAAATATCTGCCCTCAGAGTCAGTTGGGTGGATGGGGCATGCAGGAAGGCAGACCTTCTGCGCCTTAAATGTGGATGTAGGTAAGTGACGTAAGGGTCCCTTCAGGACTGAATGTGTGCCGGAATTTTTGGTTAAAGGCACGGGATTGTTTTTGTATATGGCAGGCGGCAGCGGCAGGCTTTTATGTGGAACCTCCCCACACTCTCCACCAATAGCCGAAGCAAGCTAACGTGCCACCCTGCATTCAACGCTGTCCGCCGAGTGATCTGTCAACTCATGCTTGCAGTCTGGACTTCACGTCCAAGCCAATCACTCTACATACTACCATAACAAAATGGCGCCCAACGTGGGGCCACCTCAGTTAGGCTTCGGTGGTCTAAAAATGACTTGTGCTGAGGACTGCGATTACTTCGAGATATGGGCATTTGGCTTGTAGCTAAATAGCCTGACTCGGTAACAATCAGTGGGAGTTATATGCGGACTTGAGTCTAATTGGTTTGTGATTTGAATTTTTCTTGTAAAGTAAAGTAAAGTTTTTTGAAAATTTTAATTATTTTGATTTTTGAGTGCTGGAGACCTTCAGTGATCAGGAGTTGGCATACTGCTAGCTGCCTGGCTAAAGAATCTCTAGTAACATTTTCAGTCTTTGACATCTCCAACTCTACTTTTCCCAGATCTCTGTGAGAGCGCAAATTCTTCTTCATGCACACATTCACGTCGCTTGCTTGCATTCTATTTCTGACCTGAAAGAGAGAGAGACCTGGAGGACTTTTTTTTATGTTTGGAGAGTTACCTCCTGGAGAGTGACGGAGAAATGCTATGAATTTCTTTCTAGTGGATTTTTTTATGAACGTCTGAGCTAAGATTTTTGTAGTTTTTCAAATACAGTTAGCACTTATATCTTTTTTAAATACAGTTAGCACTTATATCTTTTTCAAATACAGTTAGCACTTATATCTTTTTCAAATACAGTTAGCACTTATTTTTTTTGACTGCAAGACTGTGGTAGTACTCCCAGTCTTGAAATTTCGTATCTCTTTAAATATATTGGAAACTTTGGTAACTACGACTAGAATTCCTCCAGACTTTTGGTGATTTTTGAATTTTTTTTGCTGAACTCTTGGAAAAATTTTTTTTTTCAAATTTCAAATTGATCTGTCTGGTATCTCGATTTTAGTTGGAAGGTTTGTTTTTTTCTCCGATCTTTTGGTGATCTTTTCTGGAAATTTTAGTATCTCTTCCAAATTTTTGGCATAATTTTGACTTGCCGCTTCAGTTGTCTCGAGTACGCCTTGGACAACACCTGTCTTTTCCTTGCTCGGACTGTATAACCTGTTTAGGAAGGTGAAGACTATCCAGTCTACAGTCCTGGGATATATACAAATATTGATTTTACGACTGATCGGTTGAAGTTATACAATGGCTACACTGCGAAAACCACCGCCAGCAACTGATGTACCGATACAGGTGCCAGAAAAGTGCTCCATCTGCCAGGAGGGAGACTGGTCAGGCAAGAGGAAGCCAGTGAAGACGGCCTGTGGACATCTGTTTCACAAAGCATGTCTTAAAACGTGGATTGGACAGCAGTCAGTATGATTTTACTGAATATACAGGGGCTGTTCCAAAAAAAGCTTTTACGAGGCCTGTTAGTCATGATCCCCGAACGGCAGCACCCGTGTTTGATTTACCATCTCTAACGATCCCACCACTTAGTCGAGGATCCCTATCACCTGGAATGCTAGATCCTTAAAGTCAAGGTCTAGCTGATGTTTAGGAAACAGAAAGCAGGTGAGTCATTTGCTACGTATCATCAACACCTGGTACATCTGCGCGATCAACTGCAAAGTCCTTTGGCGGACGGAGAGCTTTTAGAGATCGTGAAGGCTTCTCTGCTTCCAGACATTCAGCAGAAAATCTGCTTACATCCCACTAACACCATTCACCAACTACGGAGTCTCGTGGCTCAAATACAAACACGCTACACAGCAGCGAATCGCAACAGCGTGCATCTGGAATGCCTATCGGAGCCCAAGATTCAGCGAGGTGGATGAGTGCCATCCAACAGATGCCAAACAGCACAGGTCACCTGAACGCAGTGAGGAAGCCGTCCTACTATCTGCCCTAACAACACCTCAGAACGTTAGCTGCTGGAACTGTGACCAGCCCGGTCACTTTTACCAAGACTTCCGGCAGGAAAAACAAGTCGTGCTCTGCTGTGGATGCGGACGAAAAATATCTTCAAGCCCGACTGCAGCCATTGCCGACAGAAAAACCTGAGACGGGTCGGAAATACCACCACCTTTTCTCGACCAGCGTCAACGTCACGCGAATTAAATCTTTTCTATCTTCGGATAGGGAAAAAAAATAAAAATAAATAAATAAACACACAATTTGTAGTAATTTACTCTTTATTAAACAAAATCCGAGGTTGAACTTCTGTTCAACCTTACCGTACAAACGTTAAAATAAAACTAGGTTCTTAAGTTTTTCCTAAAGCTAAGCTTTTTACAAAAGTTATTGTCACAGGAAATTGCACTTGATTCCTCACATAAAGGTGCTGACAATGTGAGAACTTCTGAAATAAATTTTTGCGTTCTGTGAGAACGTGAAAATTTATTGTAATATGATATTTTTGTTTTTGTACTTGGTATGAGAAATTTATGTATGTTAATAATCATCTGAAATAAGTTCTTTGCGTTCTGTGAGAATGTGAAAATTTATTGTACATGATATTTTTGTTTTTTGAACTTAGTATGAGAATATGTATGTGTGTTAATAATCATTAGAGTATTTCTCTATGATTTCCTCTATTGTATTTATTTTTGTTATATTAGGGTTAGATTCTAATCTAACTCCTCCCTCCTTTGTTTTTGGATTCTCCTGAATCCTATTTTTTATTTTTATTTTAATATTTTTCTTTTTATAGCATACACAATTTATTAAAATTATTATTACAATGATTACTACTGAGCTTAAGCCGAAATTGGCAATTTTATGATATTTGAGTTCTTTTATCTTTTCGATATTTTTAACATTAGGTATATAATTTCATCAAATTCTAATTCCTTGTTGTTATATGTAAAATTGTCATACTTAGGTATTACAAATCTTTCTGTAAATATTTTTAATTTATTGCTGAATTCCCTGTTGTTAATCCTGAGTGTACAATTATTGAAGTTAATGAAGTAATTTCCTTTTAGGGATAGAATTCTTTCATCACAAGTGCTTTTCAATCTTCCTGCTTCCATATTATTAATAACGATTATGTTTTCTTCAATAAGTGAGATTTCTTCTTAATCTTTATTAACAAATTTGCAATTCTTTAAATTTATACAATTTTTGCTTTTAGTTAACTCCTTTAGCGACTTACCCTCGGAGTATGTGAATGTTTGATTCTTGTGTCGAATTATGTATTCTATGTCGGAATCAACCTGCTTCTTTTGTGAATTTGTAATTGGGATAAGTATGTTTTTACTAGTAGTAATGCTATGAATTGGAATTTTGATTGCGAAGATTATCGAATCATCTACATGTTTTGCGACAGCTAAGCGGATGTTGGATAGTTTGATAAAGTCAATGTGGTACTTGTTTATTTCTTCGTCAGTCAATATGTTTGGGTGTAAAAGTCCTAACCGTGCCGAAGCAATATTTTCCTGAATGTGTTCTATTTGTTTTTCTATGTAATCTAACTTGAACATTTGTTCTAGGAAGGTGTTTTCAGAAATAATTTTCATTTCTGTAATGTTGAGTTTATTTAATTTGTCTAGTATTTTCGTTCTTATTCGATGATATTTTTAATTTGAATAAACGTTTTATTGAAATTCTCGTTAATTGATATTTGCTGATTTAAATTATTGATTAAGTTATGGTTATTTTGATCTACAATGCTAAGATGATTTTCGATATTCTGTCGAGCGTCGTTGTCCATTGTCCCGAAGATCCATTTAAGTAGAGTTCCTCCTATATTTATTAATCCTCTTCTATGTCTATATGGTATAAGTGTCTTGATTTTAATTTTAATCCTACTTATTCTATTATGTATGAAATCTTTATGGTTGTCTAGCTCTAATGTTTTTAATGTTGACTCTAAAGTACATACTAAGTTTAAGATTTCGTTTGGGTATATTCTATGTAAAATTATTTCGAATTTGTCGACTATTTCAACGGTGCTTACTTTGATCTCTGCATACCCTATTTCTGTATCTATTTTTTCAATGGTCATTGTTTGGTGCGTCATCGTGGGTACCAGTAATAGGATTATCCACAGTAGTGTTGTCCTGATTGTTTTTACCTGCAAATTTAAATGGACGTTTTATATTGGTTTCGTGGACATTAGTTAAATTGTATTTCCTAAACTTAGGTTCTTCCTTATGCCTCAATGACTTGTAGTTTTTTATGAAACCAATATCTCTTTGTTCTTCGTAATCTTCTCTGGTTTCATTTCTTTTATGAATAACCTTTTCTTTTGATTTTATCAACCTATCATAAATGACTTTAAAATCTACTTCTCTATTCTGAACAGATAAAGGTGTTGTTTTAATTGTGGTGTGGTAAGTATTATTGTATAATTCGACTGCTTTAAGGATTTGTGTTGTAATGGGCAACTGTTCTTCTAAATTTAAAGCTCTAATTTTTTCAGTTAAAGTGCCATTTAATCGCTCTACATCTGCGTTCCCTGTATGGCTATTGGGTTTGGTTGCATGTTATGCTATACCTTCCTTTTCACAAAGTTCCCTGATGTGTTTGGACTTGAATTCGTTGTCGAAAATTATTTTTTTCATCGTACCCCTAATTGCTATAATCTGTCTAATCTTTTCGAGTATAGTAACGTGGGTTCTATCTTCTAAATGCAAACTGACAGCATGTTTTGAGAATCGATCTATTATATTAATGAAATTGTGCTTGCTATTTGTATAAATATCTACATGTACTATTTAGTTTATCGTTTTAGGAGTTTCCGTAATTTCAAACTTTCTCTTTATAGGCTTTCTATCGTACTTTGCTCCTGTGCAGATATCACAATTATTTAGAATTGTGTGGATCACGAATTTTAATTTGGGATGATAAATTCTCATCTTTAAGCCTTCGTATGTTGCGACTATGCCACAGTGTCCTGATTCCTCTTTATGGAATATGGTTATCTGTTTCTTTAATTCGTCATCTTGTTCTATATCTCTTGCTAGATGGCTACACTTAACAATTTTTACAATACCCCGATTTGGATATAATTGTATTAATTTTGTCTGCAATTTATTGTATTCTCTGTCATTTAGTTCCGAGTATATACCTATTTTTCCCTTTTGTATATATCTTTTAAAGATATCTCTTTCCTGTTCTACGTCATTCATATCTATGAATACTCTCCAATTATTAAATATCTGTAGGAATTCTTTTTCTTTCTTTTCTACCAATATTAGTTGTAGTTTAAACCTATTAACCACAGTTTCAAGCAGAGGTATGTGATCGTTAAGATCCTCTTCTTGCGAATGGACGGTTTGTATTTCTGTCGATCCTTGTGGAGTGATACTCATATTTTCAGTATCGGTCTCACTTTTCGAATTTTCTATATGATTAATACTCAAATTTTCAGTGTTATTCATGCTATCAACGGTTACGTTTACGTTAGGAGTGACCTTTGAATTATCTTCCATTCTTGAGTTATTTGCTTCAAATAAATTAATTTCATTTGTTTCTGAGTTTATGCGACTGAGAAAGTCAGCAGCTTTATTCTCTTTCCCCTTTATATAACCGATTTTTATATCGTACTCGCCCAGTTGGATCAACCATCTTTGTAATCGAGGGTTAATATCCTTACCAGTGTGTTTTGCTGCAACCATTTTATTGGTTGGTGATCTGTTTTCAGATCAAATTCCCTACCGAATAAATATGGCCGAAAGTATTTGGCTCCCCATACTATAGCGAGCAATTCTTTTTCAATCGTTGAGTAATTTTTCTCGTGATCGTTAAGCGTTCTTGATGCATAGCAAATGGGGTGCCCCTCTTGTGTAAGAACGGCTCCAATTGCTGAATTGCTGGCATCTGTAACTAGCTTGAATCTTTCCTCGAAATTGGGATATCTCAGTATGGAATGACTGGTAATCAATTCCTTCAGCTTCTCAAAAGCTGCAATGTCGCTGGGGTCGTTTAAATTGATTTTGGATTCCTTTTTAAGGTATCTTACCATAGGGCCTGCTATTTTCGCATAATCTCTTACAAATTTACGATAGTATCCCGTTATGCCTAAAAATGATTTTATCTGTTTCTGTGTTGTTGGTAATTTTATATCTTGAATTACTTTTATTTTGCCAGGGTTTGGTTTTATCCCTGTCGGTGTCAATATGTGGCCAAGGAACTCCGTTTCCCTGTTAAGAAAATTATACTTATCAATTTGGATTTTCAGCCCGGCAGATCTTAACTTGTCGAACATTTTCTTTATGCTAGTTAAATGCTCTTCTAGGGACGTACTGAAAATTAATATGTCGTCCAAATATACGACACATAGTTTGTTAATATATTCACGTAGCACAGAATTCATCAATCTTTGAAAAGTTGATGGTGCATTTTTTAAGCCGAATGGCATTCTTAAATACTCATAATGCCCGAATGGCGTTGAGAATGCTGTTTTCTTCCTATCGGATTCTTTTATTAGAATCTGATGGAAACCTTTGGCTAAATCTATAGTCGTGAAATATTGTGCTCTTCCGAGTTTATTCAGTAAATTTTCCAAGTTAGGGATAGGAAATTTATCGTCCACAGTAACTTCATTCAGTTTCCTGTAGTCGATGACAATTCTCCATTTTTTCAGGCCTGAATTGTCAGTCTTTTTGGGAACAATCCATAAAGGACTATTGTAAGGTGAATTGCTTTCTCTAATAATCCCTTGTTCAAGCATCTCGTGAATTTGACGCTCTATCTCTTTTTCATGTACCTGAGGGTATCTGTATATCTTAGAGTAAATTGGATTACCTGTGGTGGTAATAATCTCATGCTTAACCTCATGGGTTGAAGTTAGTTTGTCCCCTTCTTTCAAAAATAGATCTTCGTTTTATTTAAGTAGCTTTATTACTTTATTCTTTTCTTCTATATTAAGATGGTCAAATTTTAGTTTATCCAAAAAGCTATCTGTAATTCCCTCAAGGGTATATATTTCATTTACAACAAACGGATAGTTTTCTTCAAATAAAATTTTTGTATTATTAACTTCAATGTATTTATTTTCTAAATTTATTTTAGCTTTGAAAGGTACTAGGAAATTCTGACCCATAATTGCATCATATTTCCTATCTTTCAAATCAATTATTTTCCACGTTATAGTGCCATGAAGTTTAAATTCCTTTGGCATTGTGGTTACTATCTAATTGGTGATTTTATTTGTACCATTGATAGTAGAATAGTATACAGATTTACTTAACTTTTCTTCAACAAATTCTTTGAGAACGTTTGGTTTAATGACACTGGTAGCCGACCCAGTGTCGATAAGACATCTAATTTGTTGACTACCTAAAGTTATAATAACTATTGGGATTCTGGGTTCCGAGGCTCTAATTGAAAATTTACATCTCGGTCTTGCTCTTGACTTAGGTTACCTATTTCCATTGGCTCTGGGATAGGATTATTCCTAGCTTGTACAGAGTATTGCCTATGTTGAGGCCAGTTATGATTTTGGTTACGGCTATAAAACTGGTTTGAATTGTTGTTGTAATTTTTTCTGTTATTGTTTCCGTAATCGTTAGTGTAGTTGTTATTGTAGTTATTTCTGTGGTTATTTCTGTAGTCGTTAGCGTAATTGTAACTTCTATGATTATTCCTATTATCAGGCAAATTGTTAGTATTACTATTTGAAATATTTTTGTTAGAATTATTACCATTGAGATTTGAATTACTTTTGCCGTATTTATTAGTTTTGTTGATATTTGACTTATATTTCTTGCTTCTAAAATCAACCGCATCTTCGCTATCTAATAACTTTAATTTATCAAATTTGTTATAAACTTCAATAATTGTAGAATTTTCCGGAATATACCCTCTCAGAAAATCATGAATTTTACTACTAATTATATCTACTAAGTATTTGTCGATATTGCTAGGATGATACGTAACAGGTCTGGTATCATCAAATTCGTATAACTCATTTAATTTATAATTTATTTCTTTAAAATATTCAAAAAGTTCTCTTAGAGTACTCACTCGTAACGATCTACATTGGTTTAACAATTCTGCATAATTTTCTCTGGGTCGAAAGTGCAGCATCAGCTCCTGTTTCACCTCTTTCCATCTATGTTGTATATTGGATCCCAAACGTTGTATACATCGTTTAGCCTCGCCTTGAATTTTGTCATCTATGATGATGCCCATAGCGTAATCCCGTAATCCTGGTATGTTTTGACAGAGTTGAAATGTCCGCTCCACCGAACTAATAAACTCCTGTATTGAATATTCGTCTTTCCCATTGAATTTCCTTAATTTTGTGACGTAATTGAGGAACTGTTCCGCTGGTAATATGAAATTCTCTTGAGGAACTGGTGCAACTGGTTGTTGGATTGCTGCCAGCTGTTCGATTCTGTTCCTAAGTGCCACAATCTGAGCTTCTTGTTGTTCGACTACATTTCTAAGGCGTTCGTTTTCTTGTTGTCCTTCCATCCTTCGATTTATGTCAAAAATAACATGTCGATTATTTCTCATAAAATAATTTTAAATTATTCCTATACTGTCCTAGGTATACTTGCAGAAGTGACTCCAAGTCTAATTGCTACCTCTGACACCGACCGCCATGTTCTTTCCGGTCTAGATCAACAGCGTCTAGAAGCTACTAAACAGCTTTTCCGTTCTTTCACCTCTGTACGCCTCGCAAAGACATCTCTGGTCACTCACAAGATCGAGACGAATGACGCAGCTCCGATAAAACAACGCTTTTATCCGATTTCACCACCCATACAGAGTTTGATGAATGCTGAATTAGAGCGAACGATATCACTGGGTGTGAAAGAGGAGAGCCAGAGTCCTTGGAGCTCTCCAGTTGTTCTAGTGAGGAAGCCTGGAAAGGTTCGGCTTTGTTTTGACGCCAGGAAAGTCAACTCCGTTACGAAGAAGGACGCCTATCCGCTACCGTAGATAGACGCGCTTCTGAGTCGACTTCCTCCGGCAAACTACGTTACAAGCCTGGACCTGAAAGACGCATTCTTGCGGATCGCACTAGACACTGATTCCAGAGAGAAGACCGCTTTTACTGTACCTGGTCACCCTCTCTATCAGTACACAGTGATGCCAATCGGCCTATGCAATGTTCCACAAACGATGTGCCACCTCATGGATAAAGTCGTACCCTTCGATCTTCGTGAGAATATTCTTGTCTATCTAGACAATTCATTAATTCTATCTTCAGACTTCGACACTCATCTCACGCTGCTAGCCCGTGTAGCGGATTGTTTGAGGAAAGCTGGCCTCACTATCAGCGTCGAGAAGAGTAAGTTTTGTATCAAAGAGACCAAATACTTGGGTTTCATTGTCGGAAAGGGAGGTATACGAACTGACCCTGACAAGATTTCAGATTTCAGCCACAGTTGACTATACGTCACCTAAAACTATTCGGCAAGCCCGACGCCTACTAGGTATGGTGGGATGGTATAGACGGTTCGGAGATATACGAACTGACCGTGACAAGATTTCAGCCAGAGTTGACTATACGTCACTTAAAATTGTTGGACAAGCCCGACGCCTACTAGGTATGGCGGGATGGTATAGACGGTTCAATCCGAACTATGCTCACTTAACTGCCCCCATTACAGGCACGTTGAAAAACCCTAGTCAGTTCAAGTGGACACCTGAAGCCCAGACGTGTCTTGATTTGGTGAAACAAAAACTTACTTCTGCTCCGTTGCTAGTGAGCCCAGACTTCACCAAGCCGTTCATTATACAGTGAGATGCGAACCAACAAGGTATTGGTGGGGTGCTGCTTCAACTAGATGACGATGGCCACGAGAAGCCAATAGCCTACGTCTCGAAAAAGTTGAACTTAGCACAAATTATACAGTCACAGAGCAGGAATACTTAGCTGCAATTTTAAGTGTACAGAAGTTCCGGCCCTTCATAGAACTTATGCCGTTTAGGACAGTGAGTGATCATGCGAGCTTGAAATGGCTGATGTCTCAAAAGGGGCTCAGCGGTAGACTTGCTCGATGGAGTTTGAAGCTTCAGGGCTTCGACTTCACTATTGAGCACCGAAAAGGAAGCCTGAATATCGTCTCTAATGCGCTGTCACGCATTCATTGCGACGGCCTGTCCACAAATGAAGATCCCGGCCCGGAAGTTGACCTTAGTTCGCCATATTTCAACTCGTTGGAATATGAGGAACTGAGGCATAAAGTTAAAACAACTTCTGGCAAACTACCAGATCTTTGGGTTAGGGATGGCGTCGTGTACATTCGGACTGTTCCGAGAACAGGCGATCCGATTCAGGAAGAAGAAGTTTGGAAGCTTTGGATTCCACAAGGGCTTGTCTCCGACGTTATTTCAAGAGCGCATCATCTGCCACTAGCTTCACACGGAGTTATAGGGAAAACACTGGAACGTCTGAGAAAACACTTGTACTGGCCACGAATGACAGTTGATGTCAGAAACTACGTAGGCGCCTGTGACGTGTGTAAAGAGACTAAAGCCCCCAATACTATTCTTAGACCACCTATTGGCTTCCGGTCTGTGACAAATCGACCACGGCAAAAGTTGTATATTGACTTTCTGGGTCCATATCCTCGGTCAGTGAAAGAAAACGTCTGCATATTAGTAGCTCTTGACCACTTTTCAAAGTTCCCGATTCTCAAACCTATGAGAAAGGCATCTACTCTCAATGTGTGTCAGTTCATCGAAACTGAAATATTCCATGTGTTCGGAGTCCCGGAAACCATAGTCTCTGACAATGGAGTCCAGTTTTGCTCGGCTCAGTTCACCACATTACTGGACAAGTATGGGGTGAAACACTCTTGCGAACGGCAGTTTACTCGCCGCAAGCAAACGCCTCAGAGCGAGTGAACAGGTCTCTATTGACAGGGATTAGGGCATTCATCTGGAAGGAACACACGAAATGGGATGTGAAACTGAGCCAGATAGCTAGTTCCCTCAGGAGCTCTTTCCACCAAGCAGCTGGTTTCTCTTCCTACCGAACACTTTTCGGTCAGCAAATGATTGAACATGCCAGCTCCTATTCCATCTTGAGGAGCCTTGGGACTCTTAATGAGCCTCTGAGAGTAAATGCTGAAGACAAATTGAGGTTGATCCGTGCGAGAGTGCAGGAAAACCTACACCATGCGTGAGAACAGGGTTCAAGAACCTATAATCTCAGTGCGAAGCCTGTTAATTTCAGAGTGGGTCAAGAAGTATTTAAACGGAATTTTGCCCAAAGCAACTTCCAGCAACAGACTAGTGCTAAACTGGGACGAATATTCGTTAAGTGTCGAGTCAAGTCAAAGAAAGGAAACTCCTTATACGAGCTTAAGGATCTGCATGGGAGACTGTTAGGAGTCTATCACGCCAAGGACATCAGGCCGTGAGTTCCATCTGCTGACGCGTCTTCTATATACTATGACTTTTATTCCTGGTCGCCCTAGTAAGGCATCCAGCCAGCTTCACTGGCAAACTACAGGATGCCAATGTGCCACTTAGGACATCTTCATCCTAGCGGCCGGCATACCTTTTGGACAAGAGCGATTTTTTCCCTTCCCCACTCTATAGCATAGTAATGCTTATAATGCTTTAACCCCTTCTGTATGGTAGCCCTGCTGCAGATAGCCTATCGTAGGAATCCCATTTGCTCAAAGAAGCGTTCTACGTAAATAATATAATAACCAAGTGGTCGATGAGTTTATCCACAAGTGAGCAGTGAAGAAAACGATAAGAAAACTCGGCTGGATAAAGTAAGGCTGGAAAGGTAATAGTGCGTGCAGTACGGCCCCGGTGAATAATTAATTATAGTAAGCAGATAAGAACAGCAATCCCCAGGTATCATGCTTTTATTAACATATTCTCGCCGTAATTAGTGAAAAGCCCGCGGCACACAAGTCACAGTTTAGTTGGTTCCATAAAAGTTCTGTGTGTTGGAAATTACACAGGGTAATTCAGATGGTGGCCTCGCAGTCATATGATCTGACACCAATTTCGCAACAATTAGCCTGTTACGCTGGATCAGAAATGATAATCTGACACGCCTGGTTGGACTCTTGAACTGCGAAGCGTAAGGGGGTTTTTGCAATAGTTATGCCAAGATGAATTACTAGAAAAGTGCAAAGTATACTAGAAACAACGTTTGCAGACGTATAAAAGATGTAAATGGTTCAGGAGCCGTAGAGTACGTCAAAATCAGACATTGTCTTTAAGATAGCAGTATACCATTCATGCGATCACTCAGTGATATTTAACGTAGAGTAATTTTCTCTAGAATTTTAATAGAACAAAATAGAATAGTTAAGAGCGGACTAACTATTTAGCCTTAGCTTTTATCAAATTATTGAAATTTTTTTAAGGCAGCCTTTTGCCAATGTAACTAATAACTACATTTATACTCCCGTAATACTGCTGTTGACATAGGAGTCGGGTAAAAAGAAAAACAATGGATTAATGTACATTCCTGTACATTTCTCCGAGTTATATTCTTTTTTTGAATTTTCTTTTTTCGCAATTTCAGGACCGCCAGAACACTCCAGGAGGCCATCATGGAGGAACGCTGTCGTTATTAAGGTATTTTGTAATTCGTTCAGCTGGGATCTCCTCGTCTGAGATTTTAATTTGAAATATATTTATGTGACTATTTAAAATAATGATGCTAGTCCCGACTCAGTTCAGATTTAATTGGAAACGTATTCATTTGATTGTTTAAAATAAGCAAACTAGTTTTGACTCATAGCGGATTTGATTTGAAATATATACGTTTGATTACTTAAAATAACAATAGTAGTTTTGATACATATAATATTTAATTTGAAATATATTCATTAGATTATTTGATACAGTGATAAGTAATAGAATTAGTCCTTGACGTTGAAAATGTAAATTGGCACTAAGAAGCCCTAGTTTAGCATTTCCTGGTGTGACTCCAAGTCGGAATTTCCTGTGTACGAAGCAACCTTAACACTAGTGAGCTAGATTTCTTTTATTCTTTTGTGAAACTAGTGCTTCGGGAATAATTCTTGCGGACAATTTCATGTAGTAACCTTAGTCTTGTTAACCAAGAAACAAATTTCGGTAGTAGTAATGAGCGCGATTTTTGTTCATTGTTTCTTTTGTAAATTTAGGCTGGAATAAGTTATTCCGGAAAGGATTCTAGTATGACGAGCACTCGAGAGTTCTTGACATTAACATAGCTTTTTTTTTTAGCTTTTTCTCGTTTATTAATTATCAAATTGAAAGTAATCTGAGCTGTAGAATAGCGAGAGAACGTAACCTTATGTCTAATAAATATGTATAACGTAATGGAATCGTAAAGTTTAAATTTCTTTTCCTTAACTCTCCCGGAGCCCTCTTATTATGAAGGTTGAATAGGTCCGCTCCTCTACTTTCTTTCACGTCGTCAAAAGGGATACTGTTCAATATCGCCCGCAGTATCGCTGGGTGGTTGGGGCAAGGGGGGTTGTAGGTAAGTGATGTAAGGGTCCCTTCAGGACCGAATGTGTGCCGGCGTTTTTTTTTCTTGTCAGTAGGCACAAATTTTTTTTTATGTGGCAGGTGGCAGCGGCAGGTTTTCGTGGAACCTACCCACACTCTCCGCCAATAGCCGAGGCGAGCTAGCGTGCCGCCCTGCAGTCAACGCTGTCCGCCGAGTGATCTGTCAGCTCATGCTGGCAGTCGGGACTTCACGTCCAAGCCAAATCACTCAACATAGTTCCATAACAAGAGACGAAAAACTGTCGTGGAAAGAACATATCACATATTTTGTTTCTGAGTGTTATTAATACGTTATTATTGATTCAACGAATCTATCTCAATTTATGAAAAAAACAAAGTCATATCGTAAAAAAATGGAACGTAATATTAGAATTTTTACGATTAAATTTGTAGCTACTGGATTCTGTTCATTTGATAAGGAAATGACTACATTACACACTTGGGTGCAGAAACGAAAACAAAAATTAGTTTTTTTTTTTTAATTAACTCTAGACCGGTTGACTTTAGTGAATAAGATGGATTTAGTTGACATTTAATTATAGGACAAATTAATTAAGTTAAATTTCAAAGCAATACCCCACGCACTTTCACATTTGCAAATTACACTTTTCTGTTCACTTCTTATTATCTAGCGCTCAAATTTAATTTTTGTTTATTTTACAAATATTATAAAAGCAATAAAATATTAGCTTCTAATAGTCGACTTACAGTAACATCTTCCAAAGGTAATGAAAAGCAGTCCAAGGTTAAGAGTTATCCCAAATCAGCTATCTTGCACCCCATGAAATGTCGTTGGACGAGCAATCAGAGATCAAAATACGTTGCAATAATTTGGATGATCGATAATCGGTGAGAGTTATATTAAATCACCTGTCTCGTATGCAATGAAATAGTGTTGATATTCGACGAAGTGCTGTTGAACCAGCAATCAGAGATAAGAATAAATAAAGTTGCAATCATCCGTCTTGTACGCAATTAAATAGATTTGATATGCGATAGAAGGACATTGATATCCGCAGCAACCAGAGAGGAGTAAATCAAGTTGCAATAATCCGAAAGATATAAGCAGAATTACGCGACGAGTCGTTGGCGTTGTCGGCAGAACGATTTCACAAAATTAAATGAAACACCAGACACTTTCTTTTAAGATAAATGTGTGCATATATATATATATATAATTGGAATGGACCGAATTATCCGATCCCACCAATTATTGTTGTGCGTGATTTCAATGGTGTGAAAATAAAAAGAACACTTTACAATTTTGACTTTAAACTTTATTGAAATTAATAATTATTTTACAAATATTTGCTTCGCGACACGCCAGTCCCGACTCGTTCGCCTTACGTTCTTGATCACACTCCGGGATTTGTGTAGTGAGGTATAGTCCCTTGCTTTGCTTGTAATCTGAGTAAACTGTCCAAAGTGCTTAGCATTGCATTTTTATTCGGTGCACTTGAGTGTGGAAAGTGATTAGTAGCGTTATTTTTGGACTTTGGATATGAAATTGCATATTGTAAGATATGCATGGAAAAATACGCAAGGTGCTTGACCCGACAATAAAATTGAATATTTATTATGCATAGTACTTGACACGTGTTGGAATATGCTTGGGAATATGCTTCACTACATTATATATCCAGACATTTATTTCGCATGGACAGATATATCCTTTGATGTTTGGCTCTTCGGCACATATATTTAATTTGTGATTTTACGTGTATTACTTCAGTCAGTTAAATGTTATTTAGTTTGTGATTTTACATTTTCTCCATAACTTTTTTCCGTGTGTGCCCAGAATGCAAGTAAAATTCTCGCTTGAACAGCGTACTAGGCTTAAGGGCGGTATGCTACAGCCAAGGAATTAGGTCAAGGAATTTATGCACTTATTTCTTGAAGAAAACTTGATATTTGGTCAAGAAATTTTTGACAATTTCTATTGGACAATTGTGTTTAGATATCTCAAAATAAAATAAAAATAATAAATAAAATAAAGAAATGGATTATTCCCAATTGTATATTGTTACGAGCGTAGCCTTAGTTCGTTATTAAAAACGCAATATTTCAGATATCATTAACAAGTTCTTTCTTTTATATAACTTCACTATTTACTTTTATAACATTTACAAACAATTATCAAATCAACTCTTTATAGTTATCGCTAGTACTGTACTTCTAATTATCGCAATAGTTTACTTCGCTTATTATGTTTATGTCGCTTGTATCACTTTGTGGCGCGTAACATTGCCCCCTTCTTAAAATTGTTCGTCCCGAACAACAGGTGATCCACGGTCTTGATGTTCGCAGTATTGACACAAACGATCTAGATGAACGATTTTCCGTTTGCCTCTTGTGCCCCGCTGAATCCTGTATACTACGTCATTAATTCTAGTCACTACTGAATACGGTCCTTCCCAGTGTTGTTGTAATTTTGGGGAACGTCCCTTACGTCGTTTCGGGTTGTACAGCCAAACAAGGTCACCTTCATTAAATCCGGCTGAATTAGCACGTAAGTCATAGAGGGTGTTCATCCGATCGGTATTTATTGCTAGTTTTGCTCTCGTGACCTAGTGTACATCAGCTAATCGTTGTCTAAGTTCCGATACATAATCGTCTGGTAACTTTTGTTCACCTCTGGGTGTACCAAACTTAAGGTCGCTAGGTAAACGCATCTTCTTTCCAAATATGACTTTTGCTGGAGTTTGTCCGATTGTGTTGTGAACAGCTGATCGAGAGGCCACTAGGAACATGGAAATATGTCGATCCCAATCGCTTTGGTGATAGTCGACTACTTTCTTTACATGCTCTATGTTGTGTTGAAGCGCTCTACCATGCCATCAGATTCTGGGTGCAGAGGAGTTGTTCTGGTTTTTCTTATTCGCAGCATTTTACACATCTCTTGGAAAGTCCGTGATTCGAAGTTCCGTCCTTGGTCCGAATGAAGTTCATGAGGCACACCAAATCTACTGACCCAATTCATTATATTTGATTCCGCCACTGTGGTTGCCTGTTGAGCAGGAATTGCAAAATCTTCAGGCCATTTACTGAAATAGTCGATAGCAACTAATATGTAACGGTTACCTTTATCTGTTTCTGGAAAAGGTCCAGCAATGTCTATGGCTATGCTTTCAAATGGGGCTCCTGCATTATACTTATGCATTTCTCCTCTGCTTCTGTGTGGCGGTCCTTTGCAAGAAGCACAGTTAGTGCATCTTCGGCACCACTCCTCCACATCCTCTGGCATATATAACCAATAAAACCGTTCTCGTATTTTGGAAATTGTTTTATTCACCCCCAAATGTCCTCCAGATGATCCACTGTGCATTTCTTCTAAAACATCTTTGACCTTAGATGCTGGCATGACTGTCTGCATTCGGAATGACTAGCCGTTAGTTGCCTCCCACTTGCGTTTTAATATACCACACTCAACGTGAAGAGAATTCCATTGAGCCCAGTAGCTCTTCAGTTTCTCACTCCTCTCCGAGATATCTTTCCATTGTGGTCTTTCCATGTCTTCTGTCCAAGCAAGAATGGGTGTTATGTCTGGGTCTTCCCGTTGTGTTGTTCCCAAGCACTCGTTGTCCCAACCCGTCGATGGTTCCACCGTTATCAGCTGCATAGTTGCCTTTGCTTCTTTTTCTTCCACCCGAACGCAATGTTTGCATTTAACTTTGCATGGACGTCGTGAAAGTGCGTCTGCATTTCCATGGATACGTCCCCTTCGGTGTTGGATTTCAAAGTCATAAGCTTGGAGTCGCTCTATCCATCTCGCCACTTGCCCTTCAGGGTTCTTAAACCGCAAAAGCCATTTAAGCGCTGCATGGTCTGTGCGGAGGATAAATTTCTGACCGCAGAGATATTTATGGAAATGTTTTGTTGATTTACAATAGCAAGTAGCTCTTTTCTTGTAGCACAATAATTTCTCTCTGATTTTGAAAGTGCTTTGCTATAATACGCTACTGGCACCACTTGGCCATCCTTCTCCTGTGAAAGCACTGCCCCGTTATCTACATTGCTGGCATCCGTGTCCAATATAAAAGTGTTTCCTAACAATGGATAGTGAAGTACTGGACTTTCACAGGGATGCTGCTTCAAATTCTCAAAACTCCCGTTACATTTATCTGACCATATGAACGGGTTTCCTTTTTCTGTAAGTTGATATAGACTCCTTGCAATATCTGCAAAACCTTTTACGAATCGCCTGTAGTAGTTAGCTAGACCAAGAAAATTCCTTAATTGATGTTTGTCCTTTGGAATTGGCCAATTTTTGACTGCTGTTATCTTTTCTGGATCAGTTCTTACGCCTTGTGATGAAACTATGTGCCCCAAATATTTTACTTCACTTTAAAATAGAGCGCATTTATTCGTACTGAGCTTCAGTTGCGCATCTCTCAGTCTTTGAAGTACGTCCCGTAAATTCTTTTTATGTTTCTCGAATGTCCTTCCGATTACTATTATATCATCTAAGTAGACTAGACATGTTTTCCAGGTTAATTCTCGTAAAACACATTCCATGAGTCGTTCGAATGTGGCTGGAGCATTACATAATCCAAATGGCATAACTCTGAATTGTCATAAGCCACTCCCAACTGAGAAGCAGTTTTCTCTCGGTCCTCTATTTCTCTATTTCCACTTGCCAGTAACCACTCTTCAAGTCCAGGGTGGAAAACCATTGTGCTCCGGAAAGGGTGTCTAGTGTGTCATCAATCCTTGGTAACGGATAGCTATCCTTTTTCGTTACGTTATTTAGCTGCCGGTAGTCTACACAGAATCGGGTGCTGCCATCCTTTTTCCTGACCAGAACAACTGGCGATGTCCAAGGGCTGTTAGATTCTTCTATTATACCTTGTCCCTTCATGGAGTTTATCATATCTGTAACTTCTGATTGTTTCGCTAATGGTAGTCTACGTGGTATCTGCC
Source organism: Dioctria linearis (assembly GCA_963930735.1). Lineage (NCBI taxonomy): Eukaryota > Metazoa > Arthropoda > Insecta > Diptera > Asilidae > Dioctria > Dioctria linearis. The sequence goes on along the minus strand of OZ005743.1, from coordinate 51,752,201 downwards.
GATGCTGCACAAGATGCTGGACAAGATTTGTTTTACCGAAATCTTCATCATTCATTGCAAATAATTCCGAAAACTCAACGTTCACCTCTTTGGCATCGTTGTATTGCTGTTCACTTAAGGCACTAGATGAAAGAAGTTTCTGAACCTGTTCAGTAGTAGTTGGTATTGATTCCTTAATATTACTACCATTATTCAAATTAACAATCTGATAAACGGGTTAACAATTTCCTATTATAGCACCTTCTTTTAGTTCTACCTCATTTTCGGATGTGTTAAGCACTCTGACTGGAATTAATGTTGTACTTCCTGCTTTAACTAAAGTCTTACCTACAATGATGTTCGATGTAATTTTTGTAGGGTTAGGCTCCACCAAATAGAATCCGCAGGTCCCGATGTCATCAGTAAGCTTTGTCCATACTAGTGTCTCCCAGATTACAGAGAGAGTAATATTCTCACAGACCATCGTCCTTATTTTTGCAGAAGAATCTGTTCCTCCTCCTAGTCTCATAGGAATTTCTATGTTGTCATATTTGAGTATTCGTTCTCCGACATCTAAATTTATTTTATATGTGGTCATAAAGTCGACTCCAAGAATGCATTCATCCATTATGTCTGAAACTAGGAAAGTGTGAGGAAATAGTAATTCGCCTAGTTGAATATCCAAACTTATTTCTCCAAAAACTTGTGCTGCTGCTCCAGTGTCTGTTCTTAGTAAATATTTGGTGGTATTGTGAAGCCATTTGTTCTTGACAAGATCCGCTCTAATAATTGATCTTGAAGCTCCAGTGTCGATAGTGACAGCGCAGTCATTTTTTCCTACACTTCCATATTAAACAAGACTGCTATTATTTCTCTGCAACTCGGCTATCTGAATGATGACTTCGGGGCTGTCGACCCTACCAACCAACTTCTCCCCCCGAAGTTGGTTTTTACATGTTTTCCGACTGCTGAACAGAGGAGCTGATGCGACTAGTCGCTGTTTGATTTCTAGTCTCTCCCCGAATAGCTTGCTCCCTGGCTCGACATCTTTGGCATTCTGTTCTGTCCTCCTCATCTGCTGACTCCATTCGACGGCGTTTTCTGCAGTCCCTTTGGAGGTGTCCTGGTCTATTACAATTTCAGCATCGCAGAATACGGCGTGAAGAAATGCTCTGTGATGGCTGCATTCTATAACAAGTACATTCCTCCACCGAAATTTCTCTCACTCGAACTGCACTTCGAGAAGCTTTACTGGCACATTCATACGCTAATGCATAGGCTAGTGCTCCTGCTGTTGATTTCTTTCCTGCTAGCTTTAACGCTTGTTGTAAATTTTGATCTGCAATAGCGTTCACAAATGCTTCTGTTGCCACTTCATTAAGGAAATCCGCATTTACGCTAGAGTACGAAAGAGAAGCTAATCTTTCCACATCAGCCTGCAGTTGTTGTAGTGACTCGCCATACTTTTGAGTCCTGCTGCGTAACTGCAGGCGATATATTTGCTGCATGTGTTCATCTCCACAACGTAATTCTATCGCCTGTATGAGTGAAATGTAGGGAACAAGGTAAAGGTGATTAATTACGTTAACGCCTACCAGGGGAGGACCTTGCCATGCAAGCCACTCTGTCAAGACCGTCCGTACGTGACGAAGAGTCACATCCTGCCCGAGGTGATCCTACACAGGCAGCTGGTGGGCATCCCCTGGGGTGCAGCTGGCTACCTGACTGAATACGGCGGATCTAGAGAGGAAAACTCGATAAAACCCGCAATCCCAGGTGTAAACAATCGTGCCTATGGGATGAATGGCCCTGCGTGAGTGTGTCTTATAACGATGGACTCCGGATACCAGGCGACCTCCGGTTTCAACCTTAGCCTTATCTCGGCATGCCGGCTCTGCTGAGATGGACCAACCTTTCCGAGCATACTCGTGGGACCAAAATAGATAAGCCCGTTTTTTCTGAGGGAGGTGCACCTCTAATGTACCTCTTAACGAACCCGAAAATTTCCAGGACATTACAAATCCTTTATCTGACGGCTATGCGATGGATACACTCCCCCTAGACGAGGAGGATCTCCTTAGATCACCAGACCATAGCCAACAGGACAGCGGGAATACTGAAGTTCCCACATCCAAAGAGCGCAAGCCAAAGCTCAGTGGCGCGGCCAAAAAAAGGTTTCAATGGCTTTTAAAACATGGCCACACAGAGGCAGAGGCTAGAAGGATTGCTGCACTTCAGATAGAACAGCGGAATGAGGAGAGTCTTAAAAAACGGACTCGCTCTGACGACTCTTCTCCTAAAGTGGAGCAACCTAGCTCCAAACGCAGCAAGGCAGTATGGGGTGGGTATTCTTCCCGTCGGTTATCCTGAGGTGGTACTCAACATGGATCAATTGAAGTCCGTACAGAGTGCTATCTTGAGAGAGATCGCGGCTAGAAAACAAAGCCCCCTGAAGCCAAGATTCCTGGGCTCCACATTTAGACCAGGGTGGATGGTCATCAACTGCGCCAATCAGGACACCGTGACGTGGCTAAAAGGTGTAGTTGGGGAGCTAAAAGCCTGGGAAGGAGCCAACCTTGTCATGGTCGAGGAAAGTGAAATTCCTCGCCCACAAGTTCTTGTGGGATACATTCCCAACAGCGCTGAGGACCCTACGGACTTGATTCTCGACTACATCGAGGGTCAGAACGCGGGGTTAAAGGTGTCAGAGTGGATTGTGTTACGCAAGACACAAAAACCACACGTAACAGAGCTAACCTTCTCCGTGGACCATACGTCCATGGAGGAGCTAAAAAAAGGCTCATTACACAATTGGGTACAAGTTCGGCTCAGTCCAACTTAGGCCCAAGGGTGGGGCAGTAAAGACTGTGGCGGAGGCTGGGGATGGCCAAGGTCAGATTAAAACTCTGACTGATGAGCCTCAGCCATCGACATCAGGAACCAGCAGGCCTAAACTTTCTGTCAAGGCTAAGGCTGGCCCCGGTAAAGCAGTCGGAACTGCAGAGGCTAAGCCGGGGACTTCCGCAAAGAAGTCCGAAGGCACTAAGAAGAAGCCTCCTCCTGCCCGTGAGAAGCAGGGCAAAAAAGGAAATCCGAAAGGATCTCCTATCAAGGCTGCTAGCGGCCATAAAAAGTCATCCTAGTCATGACTAATCATCATCTAAGTTGCCTCCAGATAAATCTCCATCATGCCAAAGCGGCATCAGACGTGCTTAGCAGGAGATTTGTCTCGGAGAAACTTAGTCTGGCGCTCATACAGGAGCCCTGGGTACATCAAGGCCGCATTAAAGGACTTCCCACAAAATCATGTAAGTTAATTTACAGTAATGAGCATGAATATCCCAGGGCAGCATTGCTTCTCAACACTAATCTAAATTTTATTCCTCTTTCGCTGTTCATTTCGAGGGACGTAGTTGCAGTAGCTCTCGAGGTACCAACTCCGGGAGGTAGTCACGAGGTAGTAGTGACCTCAGTCTATTTTCCTGGAGATGCGGATACACTACCTCCTACAGAGCTAAAAAGACTCATCAGCTACTGCAAACGAAGAGGAAAGCAATTTATCGTTGGATGCGATGCGAACGCACATCACACGCTATGGGGCAGCACGGATACCAACATCAGGGGTGAGTACCTCCACGATTTTATAATATCTAATAATTTAGAGATACTAAATCGAGGTAATAAGCCAACCTTTATGAACACTATCAGACAAGAGGTCCTGGACCTAACACTTGCCAGTATGTTCATAAGCACAAAAATAAGCAGGTGGCACGTATCGAACGAGATTTCCATGCCCGATCACAGACATATCAGGTTCGATATAGAAGCCGCACTTAACTCAAGTCTAGAGTACCGAATCCCTAAATTAACTAACTGGGAACTCTATCGACAACATCTTAAGGCTGTAGTTAACTCTCCCGGTAGTAGCATTAGCACAACGGAGGAGTTGGACTCAGCCACTACGCAGCTACAAACGGCTGTACTGACTTCATTCGAACACAGCTGCCCTCTGAGGCAAAAGACTTGTAATCGGCAGGTACCTTGGTGGAATAGGGAACTGAGTTTGAAAAGAAAAGAAGTCAGAAAACTATTTAACAGAGCCAAGCTCTCTGGTACCTGGGGATAATATAAAAAGGCTCTAACGGAATATAACATAGAATTAAGAATATCTAAAAGAAGAACCCGGCGGACCTTCTGCGATGGCATAGATCAACTGCCCGCAGCTACCAGGCTCCATAAGGTACTTTCGAAGGATCACACGAATGGTATATGCTCACTTCAAAAAGAAGATGGGAACTATACCGAGAGTTGTGAGGAAACAGTCAGGCTCTTATTAGAAACTCACTTCCCCGACTCTACCAGTCCCGTTCAAGGAATAGTAGCACCAGACCCAATTCAGGTGGGCAATTACAGGGTCTCTAACAGGATTAAGAGCCTTGCGGGAAGAATCTTCACTCCTAACAAGGTTAGATGGGCCGTTGGTACGTTTAAACCCTTTAAATCTGCTGGAGGGGACGGCATCTTTCCTGCCTTACTACAGCAAGGGGTTGAAGAAATACTTGTTCCACTACAAAACATTTTTCGAGCCAGTTACGCTCTGGGGTATATTCCCCAATGCTGGAGAGACGTCAGGGTGGTATTTATACCCAAAGCAGGAAAAAGAGCTAGCTCTCTAGCCAAATCGTTCCGACCCATTAGTCTCTCGTCATTTTTACTTAAATCCATGGAAAAAATCCTAGACCTACATATTCGAAGTGAAGTTTTGATTAAATCACCACTTCATTCTAAGCAATTCGCTTATCAAACAGGCAAGTCTACCGAGACTGCCATCCACACTTTGGTTAAAGACCTCGAAAAAGCTCTTGAAGCAAAAGAGGTGGCCTTATGTGCATTTGCAGACATAGAAGGTGCTTTTGATAACACCTCCTTCGAAGCAATTAAATCAGCTGCCGAGGACAAGGGCTTCGAGCCCCCCACGGTTAATTGGATAGACTCCATGCTTAGAAGCAGGAGGATAACTACTACTCTAGGAAACTGTTCAGTCACGATCACTGCAGCTAAAGGCTGCCTACAAGAAGGAGTTCTCTCTCCACTCCTATGGTCGATCGTGATTGATGATCTCTTAGAGAAGCTGACCAGTTCGGGTTTTATCGTACAAGGCTACGCGGATGACCTAGTAGTCACGATACGGGGCAAGCATGACCAAGTCATATCCGACCTCATGCAAAAAGCCCTTTCTAAAGTCCACACTTGGTGCTTAACCAAAGGCCTCAGTGTAAACCCAAACAAAACGGTTATCGTTCCCTTCACGAGAAGATCAAAGCTATCACCAAAAGCTCCTCTTCTCGATAACACGGAATTGATATTTTCAGAAGAAGTCAAATATCTGGGGGTCACCTTAGATAAGAAACTATCCTGGAATTCGCATCTGTCTAGAGTGACGGAAAGAGCGATAGGATCTCTCTACACGTACCGTCGCTTCATTGGCAGAACATGGGGTCTGAAGCCAATAATGATGTACTGGATATACACCACGGTTGTTAGACCCATGGTCACCTATGCGGCCCTCGCATGGTGGCCAAAAACTAATGAAAAGAAGGCTGAGGCTCTGCTTCAAAAAACACAACGGCTTGCCTGTCTCGGAATAACTGGTGCCATGAGGACCTGTCCTACAGCAGCCATGGAAGCCTTACTAAACCTTCCACCCCTACATCTGCAGGTGAAAAAGGAAGCAATCTCCAGTGCTATTAGATTGCAAAAGGAGAAACAGTTAAAACCAGGGAATCTGGTTGGTCATTTAAGTATCTTAAAACAGATACGCTTTGAGCAAATGACGACAATATCTGATATAATCACACCCAAGGTGGATTTTGTAAGACCATTCGATGTGGTTTTAGGAAACCGACAGCAATGGCGTTCCACTAAACCGTCCTTTCAACAAGGATCGATGGTGTGGTATACAGACGGTTCAAAAACGAACAGTGGAGTCGGACTGGGCGTATACGGCCCCAGATGCCATATATCAAAGGCCCTGGGCTCTACCCCTACCGTATTCCAGGCCGAGGTATTGGCCATAGAAGAATGCGCCAATACCTGCATTAAAAGAGCCATAAATGGCTCAACTATTAATATTCTCTCGGACAGTCAAGCTGCCCTCAAGGCCTTAAAGTCCTACACCAGCAGGTCAGGGATAGTCTGGGAGTGTCTACAAACCCTAAAAGATTTATCAAGAGGAAACAAAGTTATCCTCATGTGGGTACCTGGACATGAGGGCCATAAAGGCAACGAAATTGCTGATGGCCTAGCCAAAAGAGGAGCGGAAACTCCCTGTGTCGGACCGGAGCCATTCTGTGGCACCTCAAAGTGCTACCTCAAAGCTGCCCTAAATAACTGGGAGAACAAACAAAAATCCTTATACTGGGAAAGGCTACAAGGACTTCGTCAGGCAAAAAAGTTTATCGACACCTCTGGAGGAAAAACAAAAGAACTATTACTTCTCAAGAAAACAGAGCTCAAAATAATTACAGAACTCTTCTCAGGCCATTGCCCCTTGAGGTATCACCTTAACAAGATGGGCTTGGCTGAGACTTCATCCTGCCGCTTTTGCCAGGATGCTCATGAAACCTCGGAGCACCTGCTCTGCAACTGCGAAGCATTGACCAGGTGGAGACTACTCCATCTCGAACATGCTTTTCCTACACCTAACTACGTACGGAACCTCAATCCCAGAAGGATCCTAGACTTTATTAACAGTCTGAACCTAGAAAGGGAATAAATTCAACGGGGACTCACAATAGATCTTTTAGGTCGCAGTGATTTGCGAGGCTGATGCCTACACACCCCTCTACGAATCTAATCTAATCTAATGAGTGAAATGTAATCACGTTGCTTTTCAATCTGCATAGTTTGTAATAACTCTGAGGCAGGACCTCGAAGTGCTAATACCAGAGCTGTAGCTTTGTCTGCATCGCTCCATCCATTTACTTCGGAAGTTGCCTCGAATTGTCTCTTGAAAATATGCCACGAATTTTGTCAATCAAATATTGCAGGTTTCATTCTGCCTGTACCGAATATTTCAATCCCTTCGTGTCGAGGTTGTCGATGCTTTAACCTCTCCAAATCTGCTTTAAAGTTATCAAGCTGCTCCGTGACATTTTGTTGTACTTCCGACACTTGTTGTTTAACTTCCGACACTTGTTGTTGAACTTCCAACACTTCCTGCTGGATTTCTTCAATTTTCACATTTTGTGTGTCTAATGAATTTTTCAGAAAATTCTTCTGTTCCTCCAAACAAGTTTCTAGACAATTATGTAAAGAAATCTTTTGTTCATCCCAACGGGATTCCAGAGAATCCTTTTGTTCGTCCAAACGGGTTTCCAGAGAATTCTTTTGTTCCCCCAGAGATTTCTTTTGCTCATCTAAACGGGATTCGAGAGAATTCTTTTGTTCCTCAAAAGCATTCTTTTGTGCCTCCAGAGATTTCTTCTGCTCATGTAAACGTGATTCCAGAGAATTCTTCTGCTCATCCAAACGGGCTTGTAGAGAATTCTTTTGTTCCTCAAAAGCATTCTTTTGTTCCACAAGAGCATTCTTCAGAAAGCTCCATTTTGGTCATTAAAGTACCCAAAAGCTGTTCTATGTTCATCGCAGTTTCTTCAGTTTCTGGTTCTTCCTCGAAAACGTATGCCTCAGGATTCTTTTCTTCCTCTATCAAAGCTTGTCTAAGTCGCTCCACTAGAGCATTCTTTAGACCTGTCGTTTGCAATGACCGCTTCCCCAACTCCACTTCCAATTCCTGAATGGGAAGCTCCTCTAGTTTGCGTCCCATTCTTGCGTCTTGTGTAATTCACTCACAGTTTAATATAAAATGATCTTTCGGAATTTTTACTCACGATTTCACAAAATCACTCTTTGAATTTCAAAGTCAAATGCCACCACTTTATTTCGCGATTTTATTTTACTTCTGACACCAGTTGCTACGAGCGTGGCCTTAGTTCGTTATATAAAACACAATATTTCAGATATCATTAACAAGGTCTTTCTTTTATTTAACTTAAATATTTACTTTTATAACATTTACAAACAATTATCAAATCAATTCTTTATAGTTATCGCTAGTACTGTACTTCTAATTATCGCAATAGTTTACTTCGTTCATTTCACTGTCTGATATTTCAGACTGCCTCCTGGATGTGAGTAGAGCCGTATTTATACTCAACAAATTATCCTAGAACCTTCCTGAATATTCTGTTTTCCAAACCCAGTTTACTAGGATGTCACTAACCTAAAGTTGTCTCCATTTCCAATAGATGTCGCTTGTATCAATTTGTGGCGCGTAACAATATAATATGCTCATTGCCGAATAAATTATTTCGGAAAACTGCAATTGATAATATGTGTTTCAAATCTAGTGCAAAATCGCTGTTCCTTCTTTAAATTTTTCAATTATTCCCCCTACGTCGAAATTCCTTACAGAAATAAGTGCAGCGGTAGGGACTTTTGTTTCGTTCATTGGACGGGACGGAGTCTGAAAAAAAAATAACGTGTTGAAAATGCAAGCGGACTTCGTCCGCTAGTGTGATTACAGAGATTTAATTCTGCGGGTCACCCGCATCTGTTTGTCTTCGCGGGTGATCCAGTTCATATAAGTGGCCGGCAACGCAGATAATTCTAAGGCTGGCCAAGGGGCGTCCATTCATGTTTTATGTCGACGAATAATTGTACTATTCGTCTTTTGGAAGAAGAAGAAGAAGTGCAGCGGTAATTATTTCTTCAAGAAATATTGAAATAAATGGATTTTTCGACAACGACAAGAACGACATCTTTTTATCAATCGAGAAGTAGAGTTTATCTGTTCGAATTTCTTGTCTCTAGCATACTACTTCAAGGAATCGGCAAAGAAAAAAATTCCTTGTGCATTCCATGACTTTTTTTACATAGTTTTTTTATATGAACAAATATTCCTTGGCTGTAGCGTACCGGGCTCAAAGCGTAAAACACAGTGATGGCTTTTCCAACGCCGCCGGCCTCACCAACATTGAAATTTCTGTAGAATATATGAAATCATGATACATAGATTAACAAGTATGGCCGGAAAATCGGTTGCCTGCCTCCTTTGGCGACAATTGTCGGAAATTTGTTCGTCTCAATTTCAATCGTCCTTATCACAGTGAAAAAAAAATTTCTATTTGGAAATTTCGTTGCTTTCCCACTAGCACATAATTACTTTTCCCGAAGTGATTTTAACGAAGAAACTAATGTTTAGTTAAAAATTTTAATATATTCAAAACGTATCTCAGTCAATAAAATACAAAAAACTCAACAGAAATTCGCTGGAAATGACTTTAGTAACCTTATGACGTAGCAACACAAAACATTCCTCTCAAATCGGCCATACCTTGTTATATTTGGATCATGATATTAGATCAGTTTATCAAGCCCCCAATGGGAAAGTTGGTAAGACCAGCCAGGAGGGTGATTCTGGAGGGTGATTCTGATCTTTTGTCGTACTATAGTCGTGAATTTTGACATATTTTGTCTTTTAATACAGTTCATTTTGTGTCTTCACTAGTATCTACCACACGGCAAATTAGTCAACCGCTCCCGGAAGTTGTGATGAGGTTGTGATTTATACACGATTCAACCATTTCTGTTTGCTATGGATGTGTTCAACTTTTGGCTAGAGCCGGTTATAGCTGGCTATAGCCAGAATGGCTATAGCTAAGGCTCTTATTTGTGAGGGTAAATGTCAAACTTGCGTCATTCCATAAATTCTTTCAATTTCATTGTAAGAATTATGTCCAGTAAAAAAGTAAATTTGTTGCAATAGCAATTATAATAAAAGAATAGATTGATTCCCTATAAAATAAGTGAAACCAATATTAATAAATGATTTAATCAGAGCGCAAATGTTCAACATTACCGTCCTTGTGTGTTAATAATGGCACATTATTTCCGTAAATAATTTCACCTTTGTTATCCACACAGTAATAAAATTGAGACATTTTTTTGGTTACTTGACATAAAAACTAAACAAACAAACGTCAAGCTACTTTGGCTTTACCTCCAGAGCACTAACCAATTTGGCTATAGCCGTCCCAAGTATCCTCGTTTTCAGCGCCTACCTCCTCTTGCGATAACCACTAGTTTACTTGCACCAGTCACTGACTTATAACAATGGACTGAGCGTATTGTCATTTTCCTATAGGAAAGCATGGCACAAGATATATAGTTCTCTCTTTCGCCCTATAGCAGCATTGGAGCTACCAACACAAAATATTGCATTCTGTAACGTTTGCTTATGTCATTTAATGTTTTTATGTTGGCTACAGTTGCAATCACCTCAGAAGGAATAAGGTAAAGATAGTGTTTACCATGCTACGTCTCTCTTGCCCATAAGCAGGATTCAGTTAAGAAAAACTTTTGAAAATTAAAGTCGGAATGAGTTTAATTCCTTATAAGCGATTAAAATATCACTTCGGCACAAGAAAATATATTTTTTTAATTAAATTCGATTTCCGGATGTAAGATTTCATCTGATTAGTTGAGTTTTACATGTTTTTTATGTAATCGTTTTAAAGGGTGCTCTAACGGTGAAATACAGAAACACAATATTTTTTGTGCCACATGAAATAGCAAATTGCTCAGTCTCAGTCCATTGTTATAAGTCAGTGGCACCAGTACGAAAACAAGTTCCACTCGCTTCAACTTTTTAGCGAAGTGGAACCTGAGAAATAGTCAAATTGAGTGTATTTTCTGAAATTGGAACACGTTTTGATTTTTGTAGTCATTTATAATATCATCTGGGTGGAACTTGTCAAATGTGAAGATATTTATTTTTTAGAGAAAATGGTTCCAAATGAAAAATTACATATTGGAAAGGTCTTAAATTGTGCAGCAATGTAATTAAGGGCAATTTCGGAGAAAAAATTCTACGAAAAAAACAGTGCGAGTACGTTCTTGGCTATTGATTGCTAAGGGATAATATTTTTGCTTACAAAATTATCTTTTGAATTTACGAAATTTCTTACTGAATAATAAAAGCACCCCCTTCGTATAAAAGCACAAACACAAATGTGTTAACATTTTACAAGTTCCACACTAGTGTTATGGTCGTAGCGTAATGCATCTAGCAATATGCTACACAAAATGCTGACGCGTGTGAGCCGGCTGCGATCAAGCTTAAAAACTGAACGCGCCCCGACGAAGCAATGCTTCCTCAAGTTCTAAAGTGACATACGAATATGAAAGGAAGAAGAAGTCGAGCTCTGTCTTGTCAAATCGTTCGGCAAGTATAGAATCCAAGGAATAAGTCTATAAGATTTCCGAAGACATCAGGCCAAGAATTAACCATAAACGTAAGTTAACAATACTTTTAATCTCTACGCGCACTCATATTCCCATAACTAAAAATATTCTCCCTATTAGGAAATAAATTAAGAGCAGATGCAGCTGCCTTTACATCAGCGGCCTCATTTGTCTCCCCACAAATTGTTAAAAACAGCCAGTCAGGCGGAACAGGTTCATTTGATCCACATTGGGGATCCTAAAAGGATATTAAACATTAAGGAATGTCAAAAGGGAAATCCTGCGCAAAAAAACAAAGGAAAAAGGGAAATGGCAAATCGTTCTGTACCGGCATTTAGTACATCAAGTCCAGCGTAAAGAAGGAGAAATCCCAGAACCGAGATCAATGAATCTGTTCAATTGCAATGGCAAAGTAGACGTCCATAAAGAAAACAAAAAAAAACTTCCTGCATGATTAAACTCGAATCAGCACTATAATCTGGGGCGCTTTTGGTTCCTGACGTCAAACCGCATTAGTTTTCATGGAATTCTGGCCGTCGCGTCGTATGTATACCTATATATGTCTTCATTTTGTAGAAAGATTTTTATGTCATTTTACTAAAAAAAATTTAGTGGTGTAAAATCAATACACACAGTCTTCGTCGTAAATCAGCAGAAATATAGACTAGGTTATGTTAAATTTTTTTTGAGTTGTAATCACTAATTAAGAAAATCTAAAAAGTCAGGGAACCTTTGTTAGAGATATTTTAAGCTGTTCTATATAAAATAGACAAAATTATACGTAAAACACTTGCAATAGTAGGTAGCATTACTGAATAATGATCTACAATATGTAACGGTGACGAACCAACAGTCTAAGTGCGGAAGCTCAGGAAAAATTTGAATTATTTTTGATCAAGGGAGGTTTCATTAGTTTTAGGAACAGGGGTAGATATGATTTGATTGTGTCTTAGTATATCAACCAGTAAGCATAGCTTACAGGACAAACAAACCGTAGTAAAAGGAAAATGTTGCCAACAGCAAGGGATAACCCCTAATTCTATAGGGACTTGATCCCGGTGAAAGACACCTTTGCAATATTGTTATCATTATTTTGTTTCTTCTTTGAATATAGCATAACACCCCCCACACAAGGCATGCCTTCTGTCTATGAAAGAAATCATTAATCATTTTTTTTGTCTGGCCAGTCAAAATTGTCTCTATTGGTACGTGATAGTCCAATCGCTAATAGAAGAAGCAAAATGACGAATGAACAAAAACAAACGAAAATCATTATTTAAGAAAAGTGATAATGACTTAATTTGAACTATTGAGATAGACGTTATTTATAACTTTTCAATCATTACTTAAGAAAAGCGATAATGACTTAATTTGAACTGCTGAGATAGACGTTACTTATAAATTCCTTTTTGCAATCATTATTTAAGAAAGGCGATATTGAATTAATATAACCTGCTGTATACCGGGTTCTAAGGGCCTAGAGCTCTTTCAAACGTGCTTTATCTTTAACGAATTATTTTCTAACAAATTCAATATTATAACGTGAACATGAGTTATTGAACATTTTTATTTCTTCCTGTCACTATCCCGGAGCCCTCTCATCCGAAGGTCGTGTAGGTCCGCTCTAATTTCTTTACAGGTCAACTAAGGGACTTTGGACGATTGTGCCACCCAAAGGGGGATGGGGCTTGGCAAGGAAGGCATGCCATCTGCGCCTTCAGTAGAATGTAGGTAAGTGACGTAAAGGGCCCTTCAGGACTGATTGAGTGCTAGGCTTTTGTATGTGGGCATGAAGAACTTTTTTTTGATTATGGTTGGTGACAGCGGCAGGTATTTTTGGGAACCCCCCACACTCTTCGCCACATAGCCGAGGTGCTAGCATGCCGCCCTGTGTCAACGCTGTTACCGAGTAGTCTGTCAGCTCAGGCTGGCAGTTTGGACTTCACGTCCTGACCAATCACTCTATACATAGATCCATAACACTAGCTGATATTTTTAAAGACCACTTAAAGGCCTTTCACATTAAAACCGAAAACCGATAAGTTCTACACCGAAAATTCGCTTTTGGTTTCTTATCAAAAACCGAAAACTTTTTTTCGGTTAAATAGAAGTAACATGTAATTATCATAAAAGTTGTATGATGAGAGCTCATACATAAAACTTATTTTAATTTTACTTCGAAATCCCTATCGATATTATAATAATATAATAAATAATAAAATAAAATAATATAATTTTCAATGTAAACATAAAGTGAGGTTTAGTACGACCGAAAAAATTTTTCGGCCCGAAAGGTTCCACATATGGAAACCGAAAAGAAATTGACAGAAGCAACCGAAATTTCCTTTTTCGGCCGAAAAAAGATAAAAGTTATGTTTTTTTTAAAAATCTGAGATAAATAATATATTTTATTAGTAAAGTTATTAGTTTATCCTATTTCCCATGATTTTATTAATCATTAGAGCAAAAAACTTGTGTTAAAGTGGAATAAATTGAGTTTTTCGGTTTACATTTTTCGGTTTTGATGTGACAAACATCACAAGTAAGTACTCAAATGCTGTAATCCATCCGTAACTAATTTCGTCACTCTCCTTTCATATAGCAAAGAAAATATAAATATCTTAAAATAAAATAAAAAGGAAAAAGAGGAAGTGGCTTTCAAAGAAGTAGGACCATGGAGCCCTGAACCCCATTTATCCAGGGAGATAAGGGAGATTTTAAGATTTTAGAAATAAACGAGGAACGGTACGGTGTCATAATTGAAGACGAAATGGCGTCCAATTTCACGCTGTGATGAAAGATGAAAAGGGGAGGCTTGCCTGCACATCTGTTAAGTAAAGTTCCTTGAAATAGATATCTCTAATAAGTTTTTATTATATTAATACATATATATATACGGTAGTTACAATATACGTTAAGAGTTCAGTGAAAGAGACTCCTTGCGAACTACCTGGAATTTGATCCCGAATCTATAACATTAGACGGCTTCAAAGAAGTATTCATTCACTGTTGATAAAGTGTTCCAGGAGGCCATCACCTCACAAAATGGCATCACTGACAGTAATTGAAATGAATTTATTTGCAAACGTATCTAGACTGGAACTTGACCTTATTTGCATTGAGAGATATTGAATTTATTCGCGAAATTATTTTGACTGGCTACTGACTTCCTTTGCACTGGATAAGGAAAGTGCTTGTATTATTGTTTTGACTGGCTATTGATTCCATTTGCACCGAGTATTGATCTTATTTGCGAACTTATGTGCACGGGATATTGACTCTATTTGTGAACCTAATTGCACTGGACATTGAATTTGTTTACGTAATCATTGCTCCAGCTGGATATCGAACGTACTTGCTCATTATCTTTATTTGCGGAATTGGTTGAACTAGTGGGAATTAACCCCAACCCACAACATAACATTAGTCGCAGCCTCCCGGCTCTAGAATTAACGATATTTATTAAATTTTAAAAACCATTTAAGCTAGCATCCAGTGACATGGTGAAACCTCTGGGGGCGCCTCAGCGAGGGAACATCATCAACAAAAATGTATGTAAGTTGCTGTCACTCAGTACTATTTAATTATTTCATATTATTATACGGTTTGTTTAAATATATTTGAACTTTTGCTTATATATCTGTCATGAAGAATTATTAAAGTAATATCTTATTTTTTGCCATAACATTCAAACGATATGTAAGAGTTAAGTACGCTATCACTTAGGTTAAATAATTTAATCTGAATTTTTCTACTACTTTAATTGTACGATCGAATTTAAAACTGCATTAATGCATATTCGACTTAGCTCTTTCATATTGTCTGAATATCTGAATATATTCGAACTTTTTTGCATATATATCTTTCCTATAGAATTATTAGAGTAGTATATTACTTTTAGTCATAATATCGAAATGATACATAAAAGTTAAGTATACTATCACATAGTATAAAGAACTGAATTTAAAATCTTTCTATTAATTTTAATTGAATGATTGAATTTGAAACGGCGGTAATACTTATATAGCCTAGCTCTTTCCTAATTTTTTTGTTGTGTTCAACCATATAGCCACGAACTAAGTCAGTATTAATTCATATATTTACCTCATGTAGACTTCTGTTGACGGTCATATTGTTTAGTGACTTTTACCTTAACATTACTAATAGTAGGGTCATTAGATGGACCCGAGGTGCCAGCCCGAATCTGAAATAAAATATAACGTAAATATGAAATTCTGAAAGTTTTGATTCTTCCGTCACCATGTCGGAGCCCTCTCACATAAGATGGAGGTCGTCTAGGCTCGCCTAGTCTCTCTCTCTTTTACAGGTCAACTAGGGACACTGTAAACTAACTGCCCTCAGTGTCAAATGGGTGGTTGGGGCGTGCAGTAAGGCCGAAACATCTGCGCCTTCAAGGATGGTATACGAGTAAGTGACGAAAGGGTCCCTTCAGGACCGAATGTGTGTCGGATTTTTGTGATAGGTAGGCACGAAATTCTTTCTTGATTATGGCTGACGGCAGCGGCAGGTTTTCGTGGAACCTCCCCAAACTCTCCGCCAATAGCTAAGGCGAACTAGCGTGCCGCCCTGCAGTCAACGCTGTCCGTCGAGTGATCTGTCAGCTCAAAAAATGGCGGCCAACGTGGGGCCACCTCAGTTAGATTTCAGTGGTCTAAGTGTAAGTTTTACTGGGGACTGGGACTTGGAGTGAGATGGTCAGTTGGCACTTTGCTAATTGACTGACCTTAAGTCTCATGTCCAGTGGAATTTGCATGCGGACCTGAGTCTAATTGTTTGGTATGTGAACATTTTCTGTATAGTAAAGTTTTGAAAGTTTGTAACGTAGAGTAACTTCTTTTGAGAAGTTTTGAATTGTAAGTTCAACTTTAGGGTTGACTTCGGTCAAGCCTCAAGTCTGAACAGTTGATTTTTTTGAAATGTTTTTGAAATTGATCTTTCCCGCTGGCCTTTTGTCATGGAAATGGTAGGTGGCCTCACAAAATTTTTTTGTGTGAGCTCTCACGGAGACATGTCTCTGTTGGCCAACTGGGTGGACAGAGTTATGAATCTGTGAGACGACTATTTGGCTTCCAGCTAACTAGTTGACCAAATTCATGACTCTGCCCGGTTAGAAGGTCAGCTGGACACGACAATAAGGTGAAGAGGAAGGAAAGAGTTGTTGGAGCAAGGAAGTGATGCCGGAGACCTTCAGTAATCAGGGGCTGGCATACTGCTAACTGCCTGGCTGAATAATCTCTAGTATCATTTTCAGTCTCTAGCTTCTCCAACCCGATTCTTCCCAGATTTCTGTGGGAACTCTACATATTTTTTCAATGCACCCATTCACGTCACTTGCTTGTATAGATTTTCTGACCTGAAAAGAGGAAGAGCGACCTGAAGACTTACTTTTATGTTGAGAGGTAGCTTCGGGAAGTGAAGGAGAAATCACATGTTTTTTATAGGAATTTTTGAAACGCACTAAGTGAATTGTTAGAACGGAATTTTTATTCAAGGAGCGTGCTAAAGTTTCCGCAATTTTGGATTTTTGTATTTATATCGTACCGAGTCGGGAGGACTTTGCTAACTTTCCGAATCGCTGATTTTTTTTCACTTTATTGAAAACTTCTTCGAACGTTTGGGAAGAAAATTTTATTTGAAATTTAGTATCTCGTCCAAACCTTTGACTTTAAATTAGTATTTCGTCATCCTTGCGTTGTGAAGAGCCTGTTATCTCTTCCGAAGCTTCAAGTTCTTTTGATTTTTTTATATATCAATTCCAAACCCTTGGTCTGAATATATTTTGCCTGATTTACAACGGATTCTACAATGGCTACAGCGCGAACACCACCGCGACCAACTGGGGTACCGTGCTCTGTCTGCCTAGAGAGTGACTGGTCAGGACAGAGGAAGCCAGTGAAGACGGTCTGGGGACATGTGTTTCATAAAGCATGTCTGAGAACGTGGATTGGACAGCATTCAAACTGCCCGATCAGCACAGCCCATCTCACTCAGTATGACTTCACTGAGTATACTGGTGCTGCCCCGAAGATGACAAAGACTGTCAGTCACGATCCATTACCTTCCATGCCAACACTTGACTTACCACCGTTGACAATTCCACCACGTAGTCGACGATCACTCTCTCCTGGAATGCCAGATCTACATTCAAGGACTTTTACCAATCCTAACTCGCGACGAAATAGACATACCTCAGCAGCTACGGGTGTGTTGATGGCAGGCTTGCGCCTACAAATGCAAGACCTAGTACGCGAAGGCCTCGAACAGAACCTCGAGGTGTTGCGGATTGAGTTAATAACTAGTGTCCGACAACAGATCTCAGCAGCAATGCCGCCCATGGATTTTTCACGACCACCTCCGTCCATGGGTGACCCAAGACCACCTCAAGAGTTTCACGACTCGCTTAGACAGTCGTCATATAGACCACATTCAGCCTTTGGTCAGCCTATCAATGAGCCTAGACCAGATTTTGTCCCACCTCCGCAACCACCACTTATTCGTAACCCTGCAGGAGTAGGACAGCGACGTTCTGGCAGTCCTATCCGCAGGTGGAATATATCGTATAGCGTTGACAGTTCACGGCGGACTGTCGATGAATTTGTGTTTCGACTGCAAGCTTTGACGTATTCGGTCTTAGAAGGAGATTTCGATCTTCTAGTAAGGCACATGACAACCTTACTTTCTGGACCAGCTATGGACTGGTACTGGTCTCTCCTGAGGCAAAATTCCACGCCTTCATGGGAGTATGTGAAAACAGGTCTATTAGCTGAATGGGGAGTACCGCAAGATGACCTTAAGGTCAAAGTTCAACTGATGTTAAGGAAACAGAAAGCAAGTGAGTCATTTGCTACGTATCATCAACACCTGGTACATCTGCGCGATCAACTGCAAAGTCCTTTGGCGGAGGGAGAGTTTTTAGAAATCGTGAAGGCTTATCTGCTTCCAAACATTCAGCAGAAAATCTGCTTACATCTCACTAACACCATCCACCAACTACGGAGTCTCGTGACTCAAATACAGGCGACGCAGCAGCGAATCGCGACAGCGAGCAGCTGAAATGCTCTTCGCGGCCAAAGAGTCAGCGAGGTGGATGAATTTCGTCCGACAGAGGCCGAACTGAATATAACACATGAACGCAGTGAGGAAACAGTAGCACTAGCTGCTATTACAAGCCCTCAGAATGTAACCTGCTGGATCTGTGAACGGTCCGGTCACTTATACCAAGACTGCCGGCAGCAGAGACAAGTTGTGTTCTGCTATGGATGCGGACGCAAAAAGGTTTTCAAGCCTGATTGTCGCCATTGCACACAGAAAAACCTGAGACGGATCGGAAATACCACCACCTCTTTCCGACCAGCGTCAACGTCGCAAGCAAGAACTGCAACGAACCCTCCAGATCAAGCCTTGAACAAGGAGGAAGGTCCGCCCCATTAGCAGACCCTGACGAATCCCTGAATTGTCCACTGATATCATTCAGTGATTCTGATGAGATCAGTAAAACTCCTGATAGTACGAACATTTCATTGAGGGAGACGGAGAATCTGATAGACTCCTCCGCAGATCTTCAAGCTCCCATTTCCCCATCTGGGGAGCCTATGACATTATTAGACACTTCCTTGGAAGAGTCTTTAATTTTCGATGTCCCAATAAGACCGACAGCACTTTTAGCTGACAAAGTGTTTGAGGAGGAGGTTTGGCCTCATGGTATTTTTGTATTAAAACGGCCACCAAGCTCTGTTATGACAAGTGGGCGTGAGCCAGTTTTACATCCGCTGACGCCGTATCATACGCGTCTGCAGAAATACAACGCAGTAAGAGACCGAATCTTCTCCTCAGTGGTAGAGTTAGCTGAAATCGTGTTTCCTGACTTGGATATTAGACCGAAAAAGATACGATCAACCGTTCGTTGGCGGGAATACTGTCGACGGATGCGACTGGAAAGAAAAAAACTTTGTTTTGACGCCAGGAAGGTCAACTCTGTTACGAAGAAGGATGCCTATCCGCTACCGCAGATAGACGCACTTCTGAGTCGACTTCCTCCGGCAAACTACATAACGAGCCTGGACCTGAAAGAAGCATTCTGGCAGATCCCACTAGACAATGATTCCAGAGAGAAGACCGCTTTTACAGTGCCTGGTCATCCTCTCTATCAGTACACGGTGATGCCATTCGGCCTATGCAACGCTCCACAAACGATGTGCCGCCTCATGGATAAAGTCATTCCTTTCGATCTTCGTGAGGACCTTCTGGTCTATCTAGACGATTTATTAATTCTGTCATCAGACTTTGACTCGCACCTCACGTTACTATCCCGTGTAGCGGATTGTTTGAGGAAAGCTGGCCTCACTATCAACGTCGAGAAGAGCAAGTTTTGTATCAAAGAGACCAAATACTTCGGTTTTATTGTCGGAAAGGGAGGTATGAGAACTGATCCTGACAAAATTTCAGCTATAGTTGACTATCCGTCACCTGAAACTGTTCGCAGGCCCGACGCGTACTAGGTATGGCGGGATGGTATAGACGGTTCATCCCGAACTATGCTGACTTAACTGCCTCCATTACAGACACCTTGAAAAACCCTAGTCAGTTCAAATGGACACCTGAAGCCCAGTCGTCTCTTGAGCTTTTAAAGCAAAAACTTACCTCTGCTCCGTTGTTGGTGAGTAAAGACTTCACTAAACCATTCGTTATACAGTGCGATGCGAGCCAACAAGGTATCGGTGGAGTACTAATTCAACTAAATGACGAAGGCCACGAGAAGCCAATAGCCTACGTCTCGAAAAAGTTGAACTCAGCACAAAGAAATTACACCGTCACAGAACAAGAATGCTTAGCTGCAATCTTGAGCGTACAGAAGTTCCGGCCCTTCATAGAACTCATGCCGTTTAAGATAGTGACTGATCATTCGAGTTTGAAATTGCTGATGTCTCAAAATGACCTCAGCGGTAGACTTGCACGGTTTAGTTTGAAGCTTCAGGGCTTCGACTTCACTATTGAGCACAGAAAAGGAAGCCTGAACGTCGTCCCTGATGCGTTGTCACGCATCCATTGTGACGGCCTGTCCACAAACAAAGATCCTGGCCCGGAAGTTGACCTTAGTTCGCCATATTTCAACTCGTTGGAATATGAGGAACTGAGGCATAATGTTAAAACGACTTTTGGTAAACTACCAGATCTTTGCGTCAGGGATGGCTTCGTTTACATTCGGACTGTTCCGAGAACAGGCGATCCAATTCAGGAAGGAGAAGCTTGGAAGCTTTGGATTCCACGAGGACTTGTCACCGACGTCATTTCAAGGGCTCATGATCCGCCACTAGCTTCAAACGGAGGTATAGGGAAAACACAGGAACGTCTGCGAAGACACTTTTACTGGCCACGAATGACATTTGATGTCAGAAACAACGTAGGCGCCTGTGACGTGTGTAAGGAAACGAAGGCTCCCAATACCATTCTTAGACCACCTATGAGAATTCAGTCTGTGACAGAACGACCATGGCAAAAGCTGTATATCGATTTTCTAGGTCCACATCCTCGGTAAATGAAAGGAAACGTCTCCATTCTGATAGTTCTTTGACCATTTTTCAAAATTTCCGATTCTCAAACCGATGAGGAAAGCATCTACACTCAATGTGTGCCAATTCATTGAGAAGGAGATGTTCCACGTGTTCGGAGTCCCGGAAGTCTTAGTCTCTGACAATGGAGTCCAGTTTTGCTCGACTCAGTTCACCAGATTACTGGATAAGTATAGGGTGAAGCATTTGCGAACGGCAATTTACTCGCCGCAAGCAAACGCCTCAGAGCGAGTAAACAGGTCTCTATTGTCAGGGATTAGAGCGTATATTCGGAAGGAACATACGAAATGGGATGGGAAGCTGAGCCAGATAGCTAGTTCCCTCAGGAGCTCTTTCCACCAAGCAACTGGCTTCTCTCCTTATCGAACACTTTTCGGTCAACAAATGATTGAACATGGCAGCTCCTATTCCATCTTGAGGAGCCTTGGAACTCTTAATGAGCCGGTGAAAGTAGATGCTGAGGACAAACTGAGATTGATCCGTGCGAGAGTGCAGGAAAATTTACAACATGCGTTCGAACAGGGTTCAAGAGCCTACAATCTCAGGGCGAAACTGTCGAGTTCAAAGTGGGTCAAGAGGTATTTAGACGGAATTTTGCCAAAAGCAACTTCCAACAGCAGACTAGTGCTAAACTGGGACGAAAATTTGTTAAATGTCGGGTTCGAGCCAAGAAAGGAAACCCCTATACGAGCTTGAAGATCTGCAGGGGAAACTGTTAGGAGTCTATCACGCCAAAGATATCAGGCAGTGATCATCAGTCTAGAAACGTCGTCTATCTATTGTCACGTTATATCCTGGTTGCCCTAGGTAGTCATCCAGCCAGCTTCACTGGTAAACTATAGGATATCACGAAGCCCTCCTATTGCCCCATCAGTGGTGGGTGATATACCTGTTGGAATTCAATTTCATCAGCACACCCCTACCTCTTTTGAGTAGATAACCTTTTATAGTCCTTTCCGGATCGGCCTCATTAGGAGGATTTTTTTTTGTCCGTCCGTCTACAACCTCTCGTTAATCGACAACCGTCGGACATAGCAGTACTAAATCTAGATCCTAGTAGCCCTAGGAAGGCATCCAGCCAGCTTCACTGGTAAACTATAGGATATCGCGAAGCCCTCCTATTGCCCCGTCAATGGTGGGTGATATACCTGTTGGAATCCATTCCTGTATAAGGCTGTCAGCATGTCACTACTTCGACGACGCCTTGGAGGCATACCCTTGAACAATCGCGGTCTGAGATCGGAGTGAGATGTTGCGCCGGGAAAGCTTAGCTATCAGTTCCTTGGGTTGCTGATCGCGAGGCTTCCTCAGCATCTCGGTGAGGAAAGGCATAGAGACATCGACCGGCTGGATTTTTTGGGTTACCAGCTTGTCGATGTAACTTTGGCTTCCCACACAGAGAAGGATGTCGAGGTCTGATCGAAGACTGACGGGACTTCAGGGATGTGTCCTCGATGCGTCCTCGGTCAAGTAGAGCAACATGAATATGGCACAAGTGATGTGGAATACGCATTGGGTCGTCGGTCGAGACACACATTGAACGCCCGCAGCGATGAGGCCTATGTTTAAGACCGGCTAGCTCAGTCGACCATTTTTCAGCGTTGTCTGAACCACGGGTGGCGCAGACCACTCTGCCCTGTTATGGTCGTAGCGTATTGCATATAGCAATATGCTACACGTACTGAAGCAAGAATGTAAGCCTGCCGCGAGAGCAGAAAACTAAAACGCACCCCGACCGAGCGAAATGCGGTTCCTCGGTCTCGGTGTGACACGTCGCTGGGACCGAATAAGAAGAAGATTCTGAGAGGGCGGATGAAGTTCCTTTTTGACTAAAGTCGCCATTCCGAAGAAGTCAGGAAAAGAATTTAATTTGGTCGTACAATACCCGTGAAGTGTATGAAAGTAGTTTATTAGTGAAGTAGAGAAGATAATTTTCCTAAATTACGGCATCGTTTATAATACTTGGTGGTATATGGTGAATAGAAAATCTAAGAGTGACCCTGAGGAACGCAGATCTGCATGATAAAGAGTAGGAGACTATCATCAATGGATGAGTAGATTATCCGTAATCCTTACCACTTTTGGCTGGGTTCAGACACTCCCGACTCCAAATGTCGCCTAGCAAATCACAAGGGTAAAATAAAAAGTCTATGTGACAAACATCACAAGTAAGTACTCAAATGCTGTAATCCATCCGTAACTAATTTCGTCACTCTCCTTTCATATAGCAAAGAAAATATAAATATCTTAAAATAATAAAAAAAAAGGAAAAAGAGAAAGTGGCTTTCAAAGAAGTAGGACCATGGAGCCCTGAACCCCATTTATCCAGGGAGATAAGGGAGATTTTAAGACTTTAGAAATAAACGGGGAACGGTACGGTGTCATAATTGAAGAAGAAATGGCGTCCAATTTCACGCTGTGATGAAAGATGAAAAGGGGAGGCTTGCCTGCACATCTGTTAAGTAAAGTTCCTTGAAATAGATATCTCTAATAAGTTTTTATTATATTAATACATATTGTTACGAGCGTGGCCTTAGTTCGTTATTTAAAACACAATATTTCAGATATAATTCAAAAGTTCTTTCTTTATTTAACTTTACTGTTTACTCTCACAAATTCACAAATAATTATCAAATCAACTCTTTATTTATCGCTAGTACTGTACTTCTAATTATCGCAATCCAAATAGTTTACTTCGTTCACTTCGCTGTCTGAAATAATACTCGCCTCCTGGATGTGAGCAGCGCCGTATTTATACTCTACGAATTATCCTAGAACCTTCCTGAATATTCCATTCTCCAAACCCAGTTTACTAGGATGTCACTAACCTAAAGTTGTTTCCATTTCCAATAGATGTCGCTTGTATCACTTTGTGGCGCGTAACAATATATATATACGGTAGTTACAATATACGTTAAGAGTTCAGTGAAAGAGACTCCTTGCGAACTACCTGGAATTTGATCCCGAATCTATAACATTAGACGGCTTCAAAGAAGTATTCATTCACTGTTGATAAAGTGTTCCAGGAGGCCATCACCTCACAAAATGGCATCACTGACAGTAATTGAAATGAATTTATTTGCAAACGTATCTAGACTGGAACTTGACCTTATTTGCATTGAGAGATATTGAATTTCTTCGCGAAATTATTTTGACTGGCTACTGACTTCCTTTGCACTGGATAAGGAAAGTGCTTGTATTATTGTTTTGACTGGCTATTGATTCCACTTGCATCGAGTATTGATCTTATTTGCGAACTTATGTGCACGGGATATTGACTCTATTTGTGAACCTAATTGCACTGGACATTGAATTTGTTTACGTAATCATTGCTCCAGCTGGATATCGAACGTACTTGCTCATTATCTTTATTTGCGGAATTGGTTGAACTAGTGGGAATTAACCACAACCCACAACATAACATTAGTCGCAGCCTCCCGGCTCTAGAATTAACGATATTTATTAAATTTTAAAAACCATTTAAGCTAGCATCCAGTGACATGGTGAAACCTCTGGGGGCGCCTCAGCGAGGGAACATCATCAACAAAAATGTATGTAAGTTTCTGTACTATTTAATTATTTTATATTATTATACGGTTTGTTTAAATATATTTGAACTTTTGCTTATATATCTGTCATGAAGAATTATTAAAGTAATATCTTATTTTTTGCCATAACATTCAAACGATATATAAGAGTTAAGTACGCTATCACTTAGCTTAAATAATTTAATCTGAATTTTTCTACTATTTTAATTGGACGATCGAATTTAAAACTGCATTAATGCATATTCGACTTAGCTCTTTCATATTGTCTGAATATCTGAATATATTCGAACTTTTTTGCATATATATCTTTCCTATAGAATTATTAGAATAGTATATTACTTTTAGTCATAATATCGAAATGATACATAAAAGTTAAGTATACTATCACATAGCTTAAAGAACTGAATTTAAAATTTTTCTGTTAATTTTAATTGAATGATTGAATTTGAAACTGCGGTAATACTTATATAGCCTAGCTCTTTCCTAATTTTTTTGTTGTGTTCAACCATATAGCCACGAACTAAGTCAGTATTAATTCATATATTTACCTCATGTAGACTTCTGTTGACGGTCATATTGTTTAGTGACTTTTACCTTAACATTACTAATAGTAGGGTCATTAGATGGACCCGAGGTGCCAGCCCGAATCTGAAATAAAATATAACGTAAATATGAAATTCTGAAAGTTTTGATTCTTCCGTCACCATGCCGGAGCCCTCTCACATAGGATGGAGGTCGTCTAGGCTCGCCTAGTCTCTCTCTCTTTTACAGGTCAACTAGGGACACTGTAAACTAACTGCCCTCAGTGTCAAATGGGTCGTTGGGTCGTGCAGTAAGGCCGAAACATCTGCGCCTTCAAGGATGGTATACGGGTAAGTGACGTAAGGGTCCCTTCAGGACCGAATGTGTGTCGGCTTTTTGTGATAGGTAGGCACGAAATTCTTTCTTGATTATGGCTGACGGCAGCG
This sequence comes from Dioctria linearis, assembly GCA_963930735.1. NCBI lineage: Eukaryota > Metazoa > Arthropoda > Insecta > Diptera > Asilidae > Dioctria > Dioctria linearis. The sequence goes on along the minus strand of OZ005743.1, from coordinate 51,726,809 downwards.
GCAGGTTTTCGTGGAACCTCCCAACACTCTCCGCCAATTGCTGCGGCGAACTAGCGTGCCGCCCTGCACGCTGTCCGTCGAGTGATCTGTCAGCTCATGCTGGCAGTCGGGACATTACGTCCCAAGTGTATCACTCATCATAGTTCCATAACAGTTCAATCCGGCTTTTTCAGTCAGCTTTAGCAGAAAGCTAATGTTATGGTCGTAACGTACTGCATATAGCAATAGCTACACAGAGAATTACTGCATCATGTATACCGGCCGGCTGCCATACCGACAGTCCGCACGCCCTCCGACTCGAAGAATTCTTACCGGCTGATGGAGAAGAAGAAGACAATCTTCTCTGTCTTGTCAAATCTTCTACAGAGAACACACCGAAGAATGGATTAATTAAGTTTCCGAAGGCATCGAAAAGGAATTAGACCCTGTACGTATGTAAGTCCACAGGATTTTTCATCCCTAAATAAAATCTATTTTCAATCGATAAAATTATTTTCCCTATTATCAGGCAGAAAAATCCGAAAGTTATTGAAATTCAGTCACAGTCGCCGCTCTACGCGGTAAGTAACCATATTTGCGAGAGATAAATGTTGGCAAAATCAGCTGCATATTTTCCCGTAAGGATAGAGTCAAAGAAACTAACTGTATCTGCTAAATTCGGCAAGTTCCCCGGCATCGAGTACAACTACAACACCTATAATTTAGGATCTATGGCAGTAGATTAAGTGGACGTCGTCTTAGACAAAGGAGCGCCTGAACTCATTTAAGAACAAGAAGCCAAGTTGATCAGTATTTTGCAACCACTGACGTGTCGTACTAAAGATAAAGGAAATTAATGAATTTTTGGATTGATAGCACTTTCTACTGCCTAATGATAGTTTTCTAGTCGAGCATTAACGATAGTTTTCTTGTTAAGCATTAACAATAGTTCCTTAGTTAAGCATTCTTATGTATTTTTAAGAAATTTAGAAATATAGGTTTGAAATCAACACTAATGCTTGATGCTATTGCTAATATAAGTTTGAAATTTCTGTAATTTTTTCGGTAGAGCAGCATATAGTCAATTTATATTGAGGCATTGTACCGCGAAAAGTTTAGGACGATTAATACAACTGTAGGATATACATGCTAGAGTTAGTTTTTGATCAGATGTTTAAAATCTCGAGACATATTGTCATTTTTTTGTTGCTTAATTCATAAATAATTATAAGTGAGACCAATGAGTGGCTACTGATATTTAGTCATGAGTATTCAATAGGGATGGGAGCACGGCAACCAGGGATAGCAAGTTAAGGCATTCTAAATTTAAACCAAAGAAATTTTTTTTGTTCTTGAAACCAGAACAGGTATGTGTATATATTCATCGGATGCTGGAGCTCTTCATCATGCCGTGGAATTTTGATCGCTAGTACAGTTAATATATAGTTTATTTTTCCGATATATATATACATATTCTTTTGTTTGTGTGATGTATTTATATTCCCATATTCATATATTCATCTCATGGTATAATTTGCTAATTTGACTTGAATTTTTTGTGTTGCGCTCGTTCCCTATGAGGTTGAATATTTACGTTCAGCAATCACATTAATGACCTATTTGTCTTTTGAAGAATTAATATTACGGAAATTGATATTGTGTGGTGCATGAAGCACATTAAGGTGAATAAATACGAAATTGTCATGGAATAGTGAAGTTTTCCACTCTCCCTCACTACTCTCGAGGCTGGCTTCAGACATGAAGGTCATGTAAGGTCCGCTCATTCACTAGAATTTCAGGTCTACAAGGGACTCTATAAATATCTGCCCTCAGAGTCAGTTGGGTGGTTGGGGCATGCAGGAAGCCAGACCACCTGCGCCTTCAATGTGGATGTAGGTAAGTGACGTCCCTTCAGGACTGAATGTGTGCCGGCATTTTTGGTTAATGGCAGGAGATTGTTTTTGTATATGGCAGGCGGCAGCGGCCCAGCAGTCGACGCTGTCCGCCGAGTGATCTGTCAGCTCATGCTTGCAGTCTGGACTTCACGTCCAAGCCAATCACTCTACATACTACCATAACAAAATGGCGCCCAACGTGGGGCCACCTCAGTTAGACTTCGGTGGTCTAAAAATGACTTGTGCTGAGGACTGCGATTACTTCGAGATATGGGCATTTGGCTTGTGGCTAAATAGCCTGACTCGGTAATCTCACAATCAGTGGAAGTTATATGCGGAGTTGAGTCTAATTGGTTTGTGGATTAAATTTTTCTTGTAAAGTAAAGTAAAGATTTTTGAAAGTTTTCATATTTTGATTTTTGAAAGTTGATTGAGTAAAGTAAAGTAAGGTAACGTTTTAAAGTTTTTGAAAGTCTTTGAATTGAAGTTCGACTCTAGGTTTGACTTTGGTCAAGCCTCGAGTCTGAAGAGGTGTCTAGCTTTTTTGATTTTTTTGAATTTTTTTGAATGATCTTTCCCGCTGGCCTTCTGCCATGGAAATGGTAGGTGGCCTCACCAAAATTTATTTTTTGTTCGAGCTCTCACGGAGACATGTCTTTGTTGGCCAATTTATGGCTCTGCCCGACTAGAGGACTAACTAGATACGACGATCAAGTGAAGAGGAAGGAAGGAGTTGTCAGACGATGGAAGTGATGCTGGAGACCTTCAGTGATCAGGAGTTGGCATACTGCTAGCTGCCTGGCTAAAGAATCTCTGGTAACATTTTCAGTCTTTGACATCTCCAACTCAACTTTTCCCAAATCTCTGTGAGAGCGCAAATTCTTCTTCATGCATAGATCCACGTCGCTTGCTTGCATTCTATTTCTGACCTGAAAGAGAGAGCGATCTGGAGGGCTTTTATGTTTGGAGAGTTAGCTCCTGGAGAGTGAGGGAGAAATGTTATGAATTGTTTTCTTGTTGATTTTTTTTTGAACGTCTGAACTAAGATTTTTGTAGTTTTTCAAAAACAGTTAGCACTTATATCTTTTTCAAATACAGTTAGCTCTTATATCTTTTTCAAATACAGTTAGCACTTATATCTTTTTGACTGCGCGACTGTGGTAGTACCAGTACTGAATTCTCAGGTTAGAGTACTCCCAGTCTTGAAATTTCGGATCTCTTTACAATATTGGAAACTTTGGTAACTACGACTAGAATCCCTCCAGACTTTTGGTGATTTTTGAAATTTTTTTGCTCGAACTCTTGGAAAATTTTTTTTTTCAAATTTCAAATTGATCTGTCTGGTATCTCGATTTTAGGAGGGAGTATCGAAGGAAGGCCTTAAGGTCAAGATCCAGCTGATGTTAAGGAAACAGAAAGCAGGTGAGTCATTTGCAACGTATCATCAACACCTGGTACATCTGCGCGATCAACTGCAAAGTCCTTTGGCGGACGGAGAGTTTTTAGAAATCGTGAAGGCTTATCTGCTTCCACACATTCAGCAGAAAATCTGCTTACATCCCACTAATACCATCCACCAACTACGGAGTCTCGTGAGTCAAATACAGGCTACACAGCAGCGAATCGCGACAGCGTGCAGCTGGAATGTCTATCGCAGCCCAAGGGTGAGCGGGGTGGATGAGTGCCATCCAACAGATGTCGAACAGCACAGGTCACCTGAACGCAGTGAGGAAGCCGTCCTACTATCTGCCCTAACAACACCTCAGAACGTTAGCTGCTGGAACTGTGACCAGCCCGGTCACTTTTACCAAGACTGCCGGCAGGAAAAACAAGTCGATTTCTGCTATGGATGCGGACGAAAAATATCTTCAAGCCCGACTGCAGCCATAGCCGACAGAAAAACCTGAGACGGGTCGGAAATACCACCAGCTTTTCTTGACCAGCGTTAACGTCACGCGCGACAACTGCAATGAACACTCCAGTTCAGGACTTGAACAAGGAGGAGGGTCCGCTCCATTTGCAGATCCTAACGATGAGTCACTAAATTGTCCGCTGATATTATTCAGTGACTCTGATGATATCAGCAAACCACCTGATGGTACAAATAATTCACTGATACAGACGGAGAATTTAATAGATTTCTCCGCAGATCTTCAAGCTCCCATTTCCACTTCTGTGTAGCCCATGACACTATTAGACACTTCTTTGGAAGGGTCTTTCATTTTCGATGTCCCGATAACACCGACAGCACCTTTAGCTGACAAGGTTACTGAGCAGGAGATTTGGCCTCATGGCATTTCTGTATTAAAACTGCCACCAAGCTCTGTTATGACGAGTGGGCGTGAGCCTGTTTTACATCCGCTGACGCCGTATCACCCGCGTCTGCAGAATTATAATGCCGTAAGAGACCGAATCTTCTCCTCAGTAGCGGATTTAGCTGATATTATGTATCCGGATATGGATTTTAGACCAAGAAAGAAACGATCGACCGTTCGTTGGGGGGAATACTGTCGACAGATTAGACAGGAAAGAAAGGAACTGGCAGACATTTCCGTGTCGATGCCAGACGACATTCGACCGTATGCCGAAGTAAGACCACTCGGGCGAACTAAGACTGGATTACTTGATAGTGGTGCCACTGTCAGTATTCTAGGCCAGGGAGCTCTAGAGCAGCTTTTCCCTTCTTTCGCCTCTTGCGGCCTGGGAAAGACATCTCTGGTCACTCAGAAGATCGAGATGGATGACGCAGCTCCGATAAAACAACGCTTCTATCCGATTTCACCACCCATACAGAGTTTGATGAATGCTGAATTAGAGCAAATGATATCACTGGGTGTGAAAGAGGAGAGCCAGAGTCCTTGGAGCCCTCCAGTTGTTCTAGTGAGGAAGCCTGGAAAGGTTCGGCTTTGTTTTGACGCCAGGAAAGTCAACTCCGTTACGAAGAAGGACGCCTATCCGCTTCCGGAGATAGATGCGCTTCTGACTCGACTTTCTCCGGCAAACTACATTACAAGCTTGGACCTGCAAGACGCATTCTGGCGGATCCCACTAGACACTGATTCCAGAAAGAAGACCGCTTTTACTGTACTTGGTCACCCTCTCTATCAGTACACAGTGATGCATTCGCCCTGTGCAAGGTTTCACAAACGATGTGCCGCCTTATGGATAAAGTCATTCTCTTCGATCTTCGTGAGAATGTTCTCGTCTATCTAGACGATTTATTAATTCTGTCTTCAGACTTCGACACTCATCTCACGCTGCTAGCCCGTGTAGCGGATTGTTTGAGGAAAGCTGGCCTCAATATCAACGTCGAGAAGAATAAGTCTTATATCAACGAGACCAAATACTAGGTTGTCATTGTCGGAAATGGAGGTATACGAACTGACCCTGACAAGATTTCAGCCATAGTTGACTATACGTCACCTAAAACTGTTCGGCAAGCCCGACGCCTACTAGGTATGGCGGGATGGTATAGACGGTTCATTCCGAACTATGCTGACTTAACTGCCCCCATTACAGACACGTTGAAAAACCCTAGTCAGTTCAAGTGGACACTTGAAACCCAGACGTTCCTTGATTTGGTGAAACAAAAACTTACTTCTGCTCCGTTGCTAGTGAGCCCAGACAGCCGTTCGCTATACAGTGCGATGCGAGCCAACAAGTTATTGACGATGGCCACGAGAAGCCAATAGGCTACGTCTCGAAAAAGTTGAACTCAGCACAAAGAAATAATACAGTCACAAAGCAGGAATGCTTAGCTGCAATCTTAAGTGTACAGAGGTTCCGGCCCTTCATAGAACTTATGCCGTTTAAGATAGTGACTGATCATGCGAGCTTGAACTGGCTGATGTCTCAAAAGGACCACAGCGGTAGACTTGCTCGGTGGAGTTTGAAGCTTCAGGGTTTCGACTTCACTATTGGGCACCGAAAAGGAAGCCTGAATGTCGTCCCTGATGCGCTGCCATGCATTCATTGCGACGGCCTGTCCACAAACAAAGATCCCGGCCCGGAAGTTGATCTTAGTTCGCCATATTTCAACTCGTTGGAATATGAGGAACTGAGGCATAAAGTTAAAACGACTTCTGGCAAACTACCAGATCTTTGGGTCAGGGATGGCTTCGTGTACATTCGAACTGTTCCTAGAACAGGCGATCCGATTCAGGAAGAAGAAGCTTGGAAGCTTTGGATTCCACGAGGGCTTGTCTGCGACGTTATTTGAAGAGCGATTGATCCGCCACTAGCTTCACACGGAGTTATAGGGAAAACACTGGAAAGTCTGAGAAAACACTTGTACTGGCCACGAATGACAGTTGATGTCAGAAACTACGTAGGTGCCTATGACGTGTGTAAAGAGACTAAAGAGCCCCCAATACTCTTCTGAGACCACCTATTAGATTCCAGTCTGTGACAGAACGACCATGGCAAAAACTGTATATTAATTTTCTGGGTCCATATCTTCGGTCAGTAAAAGAAAATGTCTGCATACTAATAGTTCTTGACCACTTTTCAAAGTTCCCGATTGTCAAACCTATGAAAATGTGTGCCAGTTCATCGAAACGGAAGTGTTCCATGTGTTCGGAGTCCCAGAGTCCATAGTCTCTGACAATGGGGTCCAGTTTTGCTCAGCTCAGTTTACCAGATTACTGGACAAGTATGGGGTGAAGCACTTGCGAATGGCAATTTACTCGCCGCAAGCAAACGCCTCAGAGCGAGTAAACCGTGTTACATAGCGAATCCATTCCCAGCTGAAAAGTGATGTCCTAGCAAAATAAATAAGAATATAATTAGCGAATTTATAATTACAATAACAAGGGTCACTTATCTCTATGCGTGTCGTCCTCTTTGTATGTGTTTCGTCCTCTGCATGAGTGTCGTCACGTCCCTCACCATCCTATAAGAGGCTAGTACGTTACCTGTGTCGCAACCGGGATGAATAGTTTAGATCCACGGTTAATGTTTTCTTCATGCTGGTCATACATGGAGCCTTTACGCCTTTACTCGGGCTTTGCTAGATTACTGTCAGATGTCACCTGAAATTGAAAGATTTACGAGTTTAGGGACATTGTAAATCAAGGCTGATGGCGAGTATGAAGAAGACGAACCTGAAGGTGAAGATTTGTCAATGACGGCTAAGGTGATGGCTACTGCTAATACAAGAGTCCCACTATACAAATGGGAAATTAAATTTTCTGGAGATCCCGGCCAATCTTTAAATTCATTCCTAGAGCGGGTTAGTGAGCTAGCTGAAGCACATGGAATCAACAAGCATCAACTATGCCACTCAGCGTTAGATCTGTTTTCAGGGCGAGCTCTCATTTGGTATAGAACGAACAAGCCAAGCTTTCATTCTTGGTCAGAATTAATTAGGGAGCTGAAGAAAGAGTTTTTGCCTTACGATCACGATGACCGGTTACTCGACGAGATTAAGAGGCGATCACAGGGCAATGGGGTGTTATATATACAAAATGTATACATAAGGCATCAAGAAACAAATCACAATTTTCATAAGCCAATCATGAATAAAAGCACGGATGGCTTATCTCTTGCGCATACGAAGAAAGTTGCATCAGCAATTTCTTCAACTACGCGCAACATTCCTTCAACATATTTTTCCCACAAAACGACTTGGGAAAAATAAAAGTTTTAAATTTCAACCCAAGTCGTTTCGATAAAAAAAAAAGCCCCATGACATGATATATATGATATGTATGTACATATATACATACATACATATCGGGCGCATGAAAATTTTACGTCGCTGAAGACTGAAACGATCAAGTCTTCACCGAAAAAAGCTCTTATCAGCAAATTGTCGCGAGCTGCATACATTGTGATCGCAACAATGTATGCACGATAGCAGGACGATGGTTGGATTTATGAAAATATCAAATTTCAATTCCAACCATCGTTCGTCGCGATAATTCTGGGCATGTTTAAACATGCCCAGCGGTAAATAATTTTCTCAGGATAGGAATGCTAATTAAGCACTTTCCTATCCTGAACAACTAGACTTGCGATTAAAAAAATCCAAGTCGAGGACAGTCGGTTTTGAGAGTTGGTTTTAAAAGTCTCGTAGCAATCACATCGCGGAAGATTCGATATCCAGAATAGTTCCGATTTGGTTAAATTAGTTTTGGATAAAAGTGGTATTCGGTGAACAGGCGGTATACGGTTGAAACAAAAGTTGTTGAAATTCATTTGGTTAAGAAGTAAATTGATTAGCATAATCTATTGAAATCGGAGTAATAGTACTTAATAACTGATAAGAAACCAAAAGTTTTGTATTGTGAACACGGAAATAAATTACGAGTAACTGAGTGCATCGTGTGTTGATTAATTTTTATGCTCCCTCTGAACCCGTGAATGGATAGCCCAGTTGAGTGAGTGTTGCTGTATAACGCAAGCCAGGTGACTTTAAACGGGAACAGTGGTTTTGTTAAAGAATTACCCCGAATATATAACAAAATTGGCGCAGCCGGTAGGATTGTCGAAGCCTGCTTTTCGAAAAGTCAAAAGTAGAAAAGTATTAGAGCTATAATATCCGCTATCCTACGAACCGCAGGGGCTGCATTGATTAAGCCACTCAGGCTAAGTCACCCCCAACACTCGGGTAGATACCATCTCTAGGCTCCTCTGCTCCAGGCGGGCAAGCGTTCACCCCAATTAGTGCACAGGCACCACCAAGGGATAAAAGTGAACAGTCCAAAGAAAGAAGTGGAAAACATTCAAAACTCCCCCAGAAGGACGAACACAAATTAATCCGGACACAGCCCGATAAGCAGCCTGCAGTTTCAGCCAAGCAGACAACCAAACGCTAGCAGTCAACGATCCGGAGTTGAAGAGGAAATCGAAGACGGCTCATAAGCCCCCTTTTCAACTAGATCCAGGGGAAGTTAAGACGGCCCAAGGCCCCCCCAGCTGCAAAAGTAAGCCGAAATCAAACAACCAAGGATTCAGAGGGAACTCGAAGGCGGATAAAGAAACCCCCTTTCAATCACAGCAAAGGGACCTAAGCAGGCAAGGAGCCCCCCTTTCACCAAACAGTGCATCATATGCCAGCCGACAACCCTGCCCTACCTCAGCAGGAAACAGACGCAGCAGCGAGGGAAAACTCTCCATCTGTAGCCGACGCAGGATCAGCCCCCGGTGCAAAAATACAGCACCCCGGTGAAGGTACAGCATCTGCTGCTGAATTTTGCCCAACAGGACCTCGACTTCGAAGCGGAATCGTTCTGCCAGGTCCGAATAGTCAAGTAGTTTAGTAAGTTCTTAAATAAATTATACGAGAGAGCGCGGGAATCGGATAAACTGACGATTACCCATTGTGACGCCTTAGATCACTAATTAAAAACAGAGCGTGACACCAGGCTCGCCAAGTTAAATACCTTAAAGGAAAAAACAATAAAGTTCCGAGAGGAACTAGAACAGTTTTCCGAATCTCGACGCTCACTCAGTTTAGATCTAGAAAAGAATAAGGGTGTTAGGTTAAGTGACAGTGACGGTGAAGTAGCTGAACCAACTCGCGAAGACCTGCTGATCGATTGGCTCGAAAAATCCTTTACGGAATTCAGCCCATAAAAAAGCCCAGCTAGTCCACCCAAATTTAAATTTCCAGTCAATAGACTACGCACAATGGTGGACTACGCAAAGGTAGCTAAGCTCACAGTTCAACTCGTCCCCTTATTTTCGGGTGAAAATACCCCACAAATGGGACGTGAGCTACAGACCTTCATCGGCTGCTGCAAGCAAACTATGCAGTGCCTTGGCGATGAAGAAAAGGTGGCTTTCCAACAGGTTCTCCCCACAAGATTAAGAGGTGATGCATATCAGCTATTCGCTTCAGACGTCCCTACTTCATTCACTGAGGTAGAGGAACGTTTGAACAGAACATACCTTCCCCGTGAGACTTATCAGGAATTGGTGAATAGATTGATCACCACACGCCAGAACCCATTGGAATCTCTCACTGCTTTTGCTACAAGGTTGAAGCAGCTGTTGACGATCTGCAATGAGGCTGCGACACAAAAGTATGGAGCTGAGGCAGTCCCGGTGGAGTAACTAATCCACATTTGTGTCAATATTTACTCACACAGGGAGAAGGTGACTTAGAAGCATTAATTCAAAAAGCCCTGGACATGGAGAAATTACAACAAGGTGCTACATTCGTCCAGAGTCCTCTGGTACAAGCCCCTCCAATGGCTCCAGTAGACCCAGATTTACGAGTGAGAGCTTATTATAGAGCTCCTTACTATCAAATGCCATCTACACCTATGTTCGCATCACCTCGAGCTCCAAACCCACATCAGTTTTCACGCAACGTGAATAACCCAGGTTCACCACAGTCACGACAAAGACCATTTACAAACACTGATGCCAGAAAATCGGATACAGATGCACTGGTCCGTAACATCACGTGTAATTTCTGCCAGCGAAAGGGTCACACATACACAGATTGCCTTAAGCGCATCACCCCGCGAACACCCCTTTCTGCTCAAACTGCAAAATCTATGGACATGACGTCCGTGATTGCAGAAAAACACAACAAACAAAACAAATTGTTCCTCCACGCATCTCCAACGGATCTACACAAGAACACCACAATACAAAAAGTCCTCAAGTCTTCAATATAAGACTCAAATGCACCTTTTGTGGTCGCCGAGGACATACAGATGAAGATTGCCGCCAAAAGAAAAAATGGGAAGCCCGCAGTCAGGGAAATGACATGCAGTCGACCCAAAACTCCCCGGCTCGACTTTAAACCCACAACGCAAATCAAAAGGGTCACCTCAAGCGCCCGAATCCGGTGTCCCTAAAGTGAAACTTCCACTGGACATAAGCTTTAACGGCCATACAAAACTAGTAGTGGACACTGGCGCTGAGGTTAGTATTATTAAGAAAAGAGTAATTAAAGACCTCAAAATAATTAATTCCAATGAGGCATGCACTCTACAGACCCCTTTTGGAACCGGAAGGACATTGGGAAATTGCAAGGGCAACTTGAATTTTAAAAATAAAATTCCCTGCAAGTTTCAGGTGGTACAAAACCTGCCAGGTCTTTCCGATGACGGCCTATTAGGAAACGATTTCCTATCAAACAATTGTAATGTTGAAGGCCCAAATAAATCACTCAAGTTTCCTTGTACGGAAACAAATCCCGAAGAGTTTACTGTGCCCATGTCATGCAAAACGGACAAGCTGTATTCCAGAAAAGCAGTCGAAGTGAGGTCACTTGCAGAAAAGATGGAACCTAAACAGGTTAAGCTATCTACATGCAGTGTCTCCAAGGCATCTCAAAAGAGTAATGCTGGCTGCCAGGTTCAACAAGAGCCGACGGAATGCGAAAAGAGCTGTCTGGGTGATCAAGAAACCTGCGAAATGAGGCAGCATCTGGTTACTTTAGAGGAACCAATATGCATACCTGCTAGGTCACAAATGATCACCACAGTCCCGTTTCGATTGAAGGAAGAAATGCTCTGTCTATCGAAAGAGATAAGCGATGGAGCCTTCCTAGCCAACAGTTTACTCCCTATTGGGAAAGAAACAGTGCTAGTTGCCATACTCAACATTAACGATTTCCAAGTAGTCATCAAGAGTTTGTTGTTACAACTGCTCCCTATACATGACTACGCCGTCATCCCAATAGGAGAAGCCACTGATACACAACACGTTCTCAAGCCGAATAAATCGCAAGCGAGTAACACGAACATCAGTGAGCTTCCCAAGGCGAAACAGAAGTCAAGCAAGACTTCTTTCTCCAGAATACCTAGATATAAGCTACTAACGAGGCCCAAGAGCCCTATACCAGACGCGTGCGAGCTCATTAAGACCCGAGTAGAGGCAACAATTACTCCACCGCCCAAGAAAATAAGTTACAAAAATTTTACATGGCCCCAGAGCCAAAACAGAGATGTGAGCGAGGTCCAGAAGCCGACAAGAAAATGCAGCTGACTCCTCCATCCAATATACCTAGATGTAAGATAACCACAACGTTAAGGAGCCAAACAACAGGTGCGAGTGAGCTCAGTAAGACCTATTCTCAGGCAAAGACGACTCCACCATCCAACAACATTAGTGTTAAGAAACGACCTTGGCCCTAGAGCCCCATCAACAGTGCGTGCGAGCTCAGTAAGACCTATTTAAAGGCAAAGTCGACTCCACCACTTAATAAAATTAGTATTAAGAATAAAAAGTAAGACCGAATTGAAGGCAAAGTTGGCTCCACCGTCAAATAATATTAAGAAAGCAAATATTTCAAGGACCATTAGCCAAAATACAAATGCGTGCGAGTACTTGGACCAATGTAAAGTACCCATAAAACACAGTACTCCACCAATAAAAGAGCAGGAAGCACATACCCTGCCAATTAGTAAAGTAAGTGAAAGCAAGTATAAAAAAGTACAACAACCCAAAACTAAAGCAAGCTTTTCGGAAAACACAGCTATCTTACAACACGTAAGATACTTATTTCCGAATCAGGAAGATCCCACACATACTCCGCGAGTCAACAGGCTACACCAAGAGCTCAGCCTAGACCCAAATCTAAATGCGGAAGAAAAAGCTTCGATATCCGAACTCTGTTATGAGTACAATGATATCTTTTACCTTAAAGGTGATAAGCTTACATATACAAACGCTATCACCCATAACATTCCATTAATACAAGATCAAGCCCCAATAAACCAAAAGGCCTATCGATTACCAGAAACCCAGAGGCAAGTCATAAACGAGCAATTAAGAGAAATGCTAGACAACGAGATAGTCCAAACTAGCAAAAGCCCTTGGAATTCACCCTTATTAGTAGTCCCCACAAAGGCGGGACCCGATGGTGAAAAAAGGTGGCGCGTCGTTGTCGATTTTCGTAAATTAAACGAAAAGACAATTGGCGATGCATTTCCGGTACCGCGAATCGAAGATATTCTTAACCAACTAGGTCATGCCAGGTACTTTACCACTCTCGATTTGGCCAACGGCTATCACCAAGTCTTAGTCGACAAAAAAGATCGACATAAGACCGCTTTTAGCACAAATTACGGGCACTACGAATTTAAGCGTATGTCACTCGGACTCAAAGGAGCTCCCGCTACATTCCAACGCCTCATGAACTTCGTTCTGACAGGCCTACAAGGCCTCGAATGTTTCGTTTATCTTGACGACATCGTCATTTATGGTAAGAACCTAAATGACCACAATGATAAACTTCGCAAAGTCTTTAATAAATTGAGAGAGAACAACCTCAAACTGCAGCCAGAGAAGTGCCAGTTCTTGAGACGAGAAGTTGTTTATCTAGGGCACAAATGCTCTAGCGAAGGTGCATTACCAGAACCCAGCAAAACGGCCTGCGTCCAAATATTCCCTGTTCCTAGAACAGTTAGGCAAGTTCAGTCCTTTGTAGGACTTGCCAATTACTATAAGAAGTTCATTCCGGATTTCTCAAAAATCGTTCGTCCAATTACGAATTTACTCCGCAAGGACGTAAAATTCACTTGAACAGAGAAATGCCACGAAGCATTTCAAAGCATTAAACATGCCCTAACTTCCCCACCACTCTTAATCTATCCAGATTTTTCTAAACCATTCAATCTTACAACGGACGCCAGCAACGAAGCATTAGGCGCTGTGCTTTCCCAAGGAGAAGTGGGAAAAGACCAGCCTATCGCCTATGAAAGCCGAACGCTAAACAAAGCCGAGAAAAACTACTCCACTATTGAAAGGGAGTTATTGGCTATAGCCTGGGCCACTAGGAATTTCCGATGCTACCTTCAAGGCAGGAAATTCACGGTCTACACTGACCACAAGCCTCTCAAAGGAGTCTTTAATGTTAAAGACCCGACTTCCCGTTTGGTGAGATTCCAACATAAATTATCAGAATTCGATTACAGCATCGGATATAAACCAGGGAAGTATAATACCAATGCGGATGCATTAAGCCGCATTCCACAAGTATTAAACGAAGACTATACAGGCAATACCTTAACGGTACAAGCCCAAGTGCACCACACTATGGACTCTGATGTGGACGAAAATAATTTCCCAACTAAAAAGAAAACAAAGAAACCCGCTCATTGCTTCGCCGTGACCAGAGCTCAAAGACATAGAGCCCAAGAAACCAATACGAGCCCCAGCGCTGAAACACAGCCCACAGCAGCGGAGAATAAAGAATATGAACCCCCAGAGGCGGAAATACAACCCCCTGCTACGCTTGAACAAGAAATAAGTCCAGTCAAGGCACCTGAGATAATCACGAGCCCCAAGGAAGTTCAAACAATCCTAAAGGATTATCACGACTCTCCTTTCGGTGGCCATCAGGGTGTCATTAAGACTTATAAAAGAATTAGACGCAAGTATTGGTGGAGACACATGCTTAGCGATATAAAAAGGTACATAAAAAATGCCCTAAGTGCCAAACAATGAAAGCATCTCCACAATTCAAGATGCCCATGGTAATAACGGACATCGTAGTACAACCTTTCGACAAGGTATACCTCGATATAGTAGGTCCACTAGAAGAGACCATATCAGGTAATAAATATATCTTAACTTTTCAAGATAACCTTACCAAATTTGTCGATTGGTATGCCATACCTAATGGAGAAGCAGTAACGGTGGCGCAAATCTTTTTCAATGAGATTGTCACGCGCTATCGCATTCCAAAGAGAATAGTCACCGATCAGGGAACTAATTCAAGAAGGTCTGCAAACTGCTAAAGGTAAAGAAGCTACAGACTTCCGCATACCATCCACAGTCTAATGGAGCACTAGAGCGTGCCCATAGACCATTAATCGAATATCTGCGTACAATCGTAGATGAAAATCCTAAAACATGGGATCAATTCCTACGAACCGCTGCATTCGTGTACAATAACAGTGTACACGAGGGTACTAATTAACCCCAATGGATTGCCTTTACGGCTTCACAGCGGATGTCCCATCTAATTTAAAACGGGATCCTGAACCCGTTTACAACCACGAAAGTTATTATCATATGCTCAAATACAGACTCCAAGAATCGTATGCCACGGCTCGTAAAAATCTCTTAGTCAGCAAACAACGCTCAAAGGCATATTACGACAAAACAGTCAGGCCTCTCACTTTCCACCTAGGAGACAAAGTCCTCCTCAAAAGTGAAAGCCGCAAACACAAACTGTCTCAAATCTGGGTTGGCCCATATCTGGTAATCAATGTACCCAGTCCAACAAACGCTAACATAAAAATAGGCAAGCGGCAGGTTGTCGTACACAACAACCGTTTGAAGCCCTATTATGAGTAGTATACTGGTACATATATCTTTAGAAAATAAGTTCCACTGAAACAAAATTCGCCAATTAAACTAATCACTACCAACTTAAACGTTCCGCACTCGGAATTATTTACTACGACTCACGAAGTCGCCCTACCTAAGTTTTATTTAAATCAATAAAAAATACGCTGAATAAACGTACCCATATATACATTCGATGAGTAAATTAAAAAAAAAATTCTACCAATAAAAATCTTGCTTGCCTTGACTTGCATCCGTCATATCTTGCCTTGAGAATTTTGTATTCCTCTTCATGATTTCTTTTTACTCATTGTAGTAAATTAAACAACCTCCCAATTCAATTTTTGAATGAGTACAATGCTCATACTTTGACGAGATTTAGCATGAACTGACTTACAGTCCTACTATCCTGTTCTATCGCGTCTTCCTTTTAGCAACTAAGCCCACATTATACAAACTATCAACAATTCAATTAAGCAATACTATATGTAAATATTATATGCTATGCAGTATGACTAATTGACTAACGAAGCCAATCCTTCATTTTCTACAGAACATGAAGCACATATTGGTGTTAATATGTTGTTTCCATCTGGCAGTGGGACAAATACAAACGGAACCCTACACCATAAGTCCCCTGAACAATACAGGAATACTGTATGAGGACCTAGGAAAATTACAAGTATACCACAGTGCATGGAACATACTAACTGAGATCAATCTAATGGAACTGGACAACCAAACGTTTATGGCAGAACAGGCGGAACACTTAGTTCACCGACTATGTTCAAATCGCTCTCAAACGGATGAGCTATGCCTGGTTCAACAAAAACACGTTCATTCTCTCTTGGAAAATATCAAGAGAAGAACAAGTGTCATTCGAGAAGTGGTCCCAAAATCAAGATCAACAAGATCTAACTTCGATGGAATAGGGAATGCAATGCACTACCTATTCGGGACCATGGACAGCACTAATGATCTAGAGGTATACAGTCGACTCGAGGAGCTCGAAACAAATACAAAAGCACTAGCCGACCTGGAAAGACAGCAGATCAGTGTAGTCAAAACTACACTACAGCGAATCCAAAAACCACTGACATCTCTGCAAGAAAGACAACGTCAAATAAATCTCCAGGTAAATTGAATGCAAAACATCACTGATGATTTACTAATGAGACAACTAAGGCAGGAAATAATTTCAAGCCTGACCTTACAAATTGTCGAGATTGAGTACAGGCAGCAAGCCTTACTTGACATAATAATCTCCAGTAAAAATCACCAGTTGCATCCGCTAGTGGTGTCTCCCAAAAGTTTATTAGAGATATACCACAAGTCCCACGCTACTTGCCCAGATGAACAAAATTGTCTCTCCCTGTTATATCAGACAGCGGAAACGAAGGCTCGTCTAGTCCACGACAAATTAGTCATTCGAATACAACTTCCGATTTTCAATCTACCACAAATGAAGTTGTATAGAGTACACAGTTTTCCCATACATATTAACAAAAAATAATCATTGGTACCCGATATACAGTACTCGCACGTAGCGCACCAGGTACAGACACAGGACATATTATTATTAAAAACACAAAATCTTAAAATCTTCAAAAAGATCACGCAATATTCAAAAGAGGACACTTACGTCACCAAGCTAAGCATTCCTGTAACAAAGGCAACAATGTCTAAAGAATGCATAGTGAAGCTGCTCTTTAAACCACTAAAGGAAGAGCCACAGTGCCAATTCAGAGCACAAATACCTCCCACAGACCTACTTATTAAACTAAGTAAACCGAATTCTTGGATATTTTCGTTGATAGAACCAACAATTGTACACCTTCAGTGTACCCAACAATTCCTAACTTCAAAAATAGAAGGCCAAGGAATAATTACTATCAACCATCCCTGTCAATTACAAGTAGGATCACAAATCCTACACTATGAGGCAGAAAATATCCAGCAATTGAGTCTCAAACAACCCACTTATTTCCCAAATATAACTTCATTAGAACAAATAGTGGATAAATATCTTAATGAAACCAAAAACAAAGTACAGTCTGAAAAAATACAGAGAGAACTATATTCAGGAGATGATACTAACAGCATCATCCTAGAAGGTACCCAGTCATTAAATGAACTGGACGAAAAATTACAAAAAATAGTTCCTCATATCAGTCACCACCCTACACATGTCCTAGCCGCAACATCAGTATCTTTAACTGGTGTTGTCCTCACATGTATTGTACTGTACCTGGTCGCCAAATGGCTCGTCCCATTCATGAAAAATTATCTTCCACGTAAATCTGAAAAAACCCTAGAGGCGGAGGAACAAATCGAACAAATTGAACGAATAGAAATATTTGAACCTACCCCTCTCAAAGGACCCGCACCCTGCCACCTACTAAGTCAGTGCAAGTGGTATAGTGTTACCACTTCAAACGGTCATAAGCACTATCACTAGTAGTAGAGCACCTAGAAAATAAATGTAAGTGGTTTCAACAAACCGAAATAAATAATAAGAATATACATATAATAGGGGAGAAAAAATAAATAGTATTAAAAAGCATAGAAGTAAGAAAAAACAAAAAATTTGTTAATACAGGAACATACAAAAAAAAAAGAGAACAGAAAAGGCGTTCTCACCCCATCCGTGTAGTGGGAAAAATGCATAAATAAATAAGATAGGCATAAGAGCAGAAAGCAAAAACATGTACACAAACAAAAATATCTTCCCCCTTGTAACCAAATCGTTATAATAAATAGTATTTAAGAAATGAAACAGGTATTAAAATTACAAGTAGAATAACAAATCTAAGCTAACCTAGAAACTAAATAACAACTAACCCTAGAATAGGACACAATATATAAGTAAGAAAAAAAAATAAAAACATAAAATATAAACCTAACAACATAATATAGGAAAAAAATATAATGCCAACCAAAACTATGCCAATTACAGCCAAAACCAGCTAAACCAACCTCAACCAAAAGCAAAAAAAACAAAATCCCTGAAAATAAGAAAATAAGGTAGACCAAAACAAAAAGAACCAAACAACATCTCATTAGTATTAGAGAAAAAAAAATTATTATATATATTGGGAAAAGAGAAGAGGAATAGGAAAGATATAAAAAAAGAGATATTAAAATGTGTTAAAAAAAAACAAAGACTGCGAATATATTCAGTCCTCAAAGTCGGACTCCTCCTCGATGACATTTCCAGAGAGGGGAGGGGTGACCATTAGTGCCCGTATTAGATCCGTAAGGGGGGAGGAAAAAATTTCATGGCAGCATGCACATAGTCCGTGCTCCCCGGTAATAACGAGCACGCAGCCTACAAACAAACAATAAAATTTTTTTTCCCAAAAAGGGACGCAAACTCACCTCGAGCAATTAACGTCTGTCCCCCGTGGGGATACAACGGCAGCAAAACGCGGTAATAGTGCCCGAGAACTGCATCTGCACCCCAAATAGTGCTCGGGCGGTAACCCCACCGACGAAGCACCAGGCGCAAAGGGCCTCTCCAGCCAGGCGTTATTCGCAGGATATAGATGCCATATATCATGACAGTCAGCCCCGAGGGGCAGCGAAAACCCTCGTGAGTGACAGCTTCCACTAGCAACATGTCGCATGTGAGGCACGAAAAAACACAAAAAAATTCTACTTCTTTGTTCTGTCAAAAGGACCTAAACCTCCGACCAGAAGAAATCTAATGAGAAAATTTGCTTCTAAAAAATCGGTGTAAAATCTTGCACCATCGCCTTGCCCCGAGAGTTATTCCTCTTCCTAGAATAACTCTCTTTTTTGTAGGGGGAAGGCATGTTATATATACAAAATGTATACATAAGGCATCAAGAAACAAATCACAATTTTCATAAGCCAATCATGCCTAAAAGTCAAGTCGACATCAAGTCAGCGTTCTGGCAAGTACCCATGGAAGATAACTCGAAGCAGTACACAGCTTTCACAGTCCCAAATCGTGGGCTATTCCAGTTTCGAAGAATGCCCTTTGGGTTAAGTAATTCGCCTGCAACTTGGCAGCGCTTGATTGATAGGGTACTTTCAGGAAGCTTGGAAGCCGCGTGTTCGTATATCTCGACGATGTTATCATAGTGACTCAAACATTCGAGGAACACAAGGAAATACTGATAGAAGTTTTAGAGAGATTATACAAGGCTGGACTGGTCACTAATTATTCGAAGTGTTTTGCCGTTCAGAGCTAAGGTACTTGGGTTATGTCATAGGGGAAAAAGGACTTCAGGTAGACCCAGAAAAAGTTAATTGCATCTTGGAAATTCCTCACCCTAAGAATGTTACAGAGGTTCGTCGCTTTATTGGCATAGTCGCGCGGTACCGTAGATTCGTCCCGCATTTTTCATCGATATTAGCTCCAATTACAGATCTGCTATAGAAAAAGAAGAAATTTCTGTGGTCTCCAGAGTGTGAAAAAGCTTTCCACACCTTTATGGAAAACTTGGTCAGCGCTCCACTCCTGACATGCCCAAATTTCGACCATCCCTTCATCGTACATACCGACGCTTCAGGATATGGGCTGGAGGCTGTCCTAACACAGAGAATAAATGATGAAGATCACGTGGTTGCTTACTTGAGCCGCTACTTGAATCCATGTGAGAGGAATTACTCTACTACGGAGCGTGAGTGCTTAGCAGTTATGTGGTCCATTGATAAGTTGAGGCCATATATTGAAGGAACCACGTTCACCGTAATAACCGACCATGCATCGTTAGTTTGGCTACACATTTTGAGGGACCCCACGGGCAGATTAGCCAGGTGGGCAATGAAATTACAACAACATGATTTCGATATAATTCACCGTAAAGGCAAAGAACACCTGTTTCTAGACTGGTTATCACTTTCTGTTCCTGTTGTAAATTCTATTAAAGAAAATGAAAATACTGGCGATAAGTGGTATGACAGAATGGTGGACAACGTTATTAAGTCCTCTTCAAAGTTTCCCGACTGGCGAATTAAAAATGATATCCTGTGGCGACACACCCAACCCAAATATCCCTCGTTAGCGATGGAACACGAATTCTGGAAAGAAGTGGTACCCAAGGGACGAAGAGAAGATCTCATATTTAAGGCTCATGATATTCCCACCTCAGGTCACTGCGGTGTTCAAAATACGTATGATCGTATTAGCAATATGTACTATTGGCTGAAAATGAAATGCGACATTGCTTCTTACATTAAAAATTGTACAACGTGTCGGGCTATAAAACCCGAGCGGAAGAAGCAGACAGGCCTCATGACAGTTCGTAGAGTAGCAGAAAGGCCTTGGGAGTGCATAAGTATCGATCAGATTGGGCAACTTCCTCGATCAAACCGCGGATTTGTTTATGTCCTTACTGTAGTGGACCAGTTAAGTAAATTTCCTATGCTTTTTTCACTACGCTCTGCGACTTTTGGCCCGATAATTCAGGCACTACATCATTACATATTTATGATTTTTGGTGTCCCTAAGACTTTGATATGTGATAACGGTTCACAATTTAGGAGTCGTGAATTCAGAAAACTCTGCGAAGAATATGGTGTAGAAATAAGATTCACGGCTTTGTACCATCCACAAGCTAACCCGGCTGAAAGGGTGAACCAAATAGTGAATTCAATGCTTAGGACGTATGTTTCAGACAACCAACGAACTTTGGATCAGCACTTGGCGAAAGTCGCGTGCGCTATCCGAACCTCTACGCAAGAAGCAACCAAATTCACTCCATACTTCATCAACTTTGGCAGGGAAATGATAGTTCATGGTATGTCATATAAGAAAGCAGGGGACAATGAATTCTTTGACCCAGAAGCACGATCTTCAGCATTAAAGGGGCTTATTGAAACTGTAAGGAGAAGGCTCATGAAAGCGGCAGAGTCTTCGAAGCAAAAGTATAATTTGCGTAGAAGAGATCAAAGTTTTCTCGCACAAGATATGGTTTGGATAAAGAATTATGCACTTTGGGATGCAGCGAAGTATTTTAACGCTAAGCTTGCACTTAATACACCGGACCATTTCGAGTAATTAAGAGAGTCTCTCCTTGGACATTCGAACTACAGTACTGTAGTGGGAAAAGTGCTGGTGTTTGGAACTCTAAAGACTTGAAACCATATAATACGTCTGGAGAGCGCTTTAAATAGAGTCTATACATATTTGATCTTCCCGTTAATTCTTCTTGGTTGAGTCCTAAGTGATAGTATTGATAGCATTGGAGTCTGCAGTACAATACGTTACTTTTGATTATATAGTGGATACTAACCTTTTCTATGGACACTCGGTTCCGTTTTATTTTCTCATTTAATAGCCATAAATCACAGTCGTAACCAGCGAATTTTTAGTAGTTTAAGTAAAATTTTCTTATTTTCAGTCACACATACAAAGCTTGAAAGTATTCGAACCATGGTGTTGGGATCGCACGCCAATGCGAAGTCTAGTTGCTCGAGATTTTCCTAAGGGGGAATAGTGTTTCGAGGTGATCATGTAATAAGTTTGTAAGGATAGAATGTTATGGAACTATGTTGAGTGATGAACATCAGACGTAAAGTCCAGACTGCCAGCATGAGCTGACAGATCACTCGACGGACAGCGTTGACTGCAGCGCGGCACGCTAGCTCGCTTCGGCTATTAGCGGAGAGTGTGGGGAGGTTCCACGAAAAACATGCCGCTGCCGTCTGCCATAATCAAAAAAAAATCTTGCCTATTTAACCACACGCCGGCACACATTCAGTCCTGAAGGA
Source organism: Dioctria linearis (assembly GCA_963930735.1). NCBI lineage: Eukaryota > Metazoa > Arthropoda > Insecta > Diptera > Asilidae > Dioctria > Dioctria linearis. The sequence continues at coordinate 51,704,937 of OZ005743.1, read as the reverse complement.
ACCTTGACGTCACTTACCTACATCCAATATTGAAGGCGCAGATGATATGCCTTCACAGCATGCCCCAACTACCCATACGACACTGAGGGTAGCAAATTAGTTTCAGTGTCCCTTATTTACCTGTAAAGAGACTAGAGCGGACTTATACGACCTTCATGTGAGAGGGCTCCAGGAAGTAAAGGAAGAAATAAAAGCTCACAGCAAATCATTTTACGTTATAATTATTTCCTTTGTTTTATTTCGACCTGCTTCTCGCTCCAACGTGTCCTACCTTTTAACGAGGTATGGACCCTTAGTCTTATAAAATTCTACTGACAGATATACGTTGCAGATGCTCTGCAAAAAAAAATCCGCCATATGGGCTTACCTGACTGCACCTGACTTTACCTGAATACTTGAGACTTATGATTAAAATTTAGTAATTGCCACCAGATGTTCTTGTACGACTAACAGAATGTCGATATGATCTCGTTCCTGCTACCTTTACCTCGAATTCTTTTGTTTTTTCCTTTTTTTCTTTTCTCACATCACCATCAGGTATATAATCAACAGTTCAGGATAACGGGGGGCGGCGGAGGATTGCCGCGGCAACTAATATGACGGTGGCTTAGCCACAAGTATTCAATTAAACCAAGCTAGATGTATCACATTTGTAAACGAGTTTACAAACTAATTACATGCTTCCTTCAAGCAATAACAAGCTTTGGTGTTATTTATAAGCTTTTCTGTTTGTTTATTGCTGCACGGTTGAATTTATCACGATTTTACCGCCGAGGTGAAGATGCTGTCGGAGTCTCGATGGTTTTGCTCAGGTGCCGGAGCGAATTTACTCCTGGTGCGGGGTAGTTGGAAAATAGTAAGATTACCCTTTTATAATCGCTTCCACTTTTATGAGTACCAAATCTCACATTACCCGTATGGTTGCCATCGGCAAATTGAACTTGTCGTGTACAATAAATTTGTTGATTGGCTGCCTCGGCATATGAAATTAAAGATGAAAATGAGGCGATATATGTTCAGTACGGATAAATTTTTGGTGAATTGCGTGTACGTCGTTTCGACGGATAAATAATTTTGCTGATTGAGAATAGGTTAATATTAAGATGGAGAAATGTATTAAAATTACTTACAAGATTTATTTTTTCGCCGATGTCCGCGGAAGATTTTTCCTTTACCAACTCCTTGATCTTTTCACTTGTGAAGGTTTGACACGGAGAAGATTGTCTTCTTCTTCCTTCCGTCAGACGAGAGTAAAGGAAGCGCTCTTCTTTCAACGGGTGCGCTCGAGATATCTCTCTGCCAGCAGCCGGCCTACACGCTTCAGTATTACTCAGTGTAGCATATTGCTATACGCAATACGCTACGACCATAACAGGGCAGAGTGGTCTAGACAACCCGTGGTTCAGACAACGCTGAAAAATGGTCGACTGAGCTAGCCGGTCTTAAACCTAGGCCTCAACGCTATGGACGCCCAATGTATGTCTCGACCAACGACCCATTGAGCATTCCTCATTATTCGTACTTGATCACGACTGTTGCCCTACTTGGCCGATGACGCATCGAGGACACATCCCTGAAGTCTCGTCAGTCTTTGATCAGACTTCGACATCCTTCTCCGTGTTGGAAACCAAAGTTATGTTTATCACTGCCTGATGTCTTTGGCGTGATAGACTCCTACGGTTTTCCCCGTAGATCTTCAAGCTCGTACAGGGAGTTTCCTTTCTTGGCTTTAACCCGACACTTGACAAATTTTCGTGCCAGTTTAGCACTAGTCTGCTGTTGGAAGTTGCTTTGGGCAAAAATCTGTCCGAATACCTCTTGACCCACTCTGAACTCAACAGGCTTCGCCCTGAGATTATAGGCTCTTGAACCCTGTTCGAACGCATTGTGTAAGTTCTCTTGCACTCTCGCACGGATCAATCCCATTTTGTCTTCAGCATCTACTCTCAACGGCTCACTAAGAGTTCGAAAGCTCCTCAGGATGGAATAGGAGCTGCCATTTTCGATCATTTGCTCACCGAAGAGTGTTCGATAGGGAGAGAAGCCAGTTGCTTAGTGGAAAGAGCTCCTGAGGGAACTAGCTATCTGGCTCAGCTTCTCATCCCATCTCGTGTGTTCCCTCGGAATATATGCTCTAATCCCTGACAATAGAGACCTGTTTACTCGCTCTGAAAGGTTTGCTTGCGGCGAGTAAACTGCCGTTCGCAAGTGCTTCACCCCATACTTATCCAGTAATCTGGTGAACTGAGTCGAGCAAAACTGGACCCCATTGTGAGAGACTATTGTTTCCGGGACTCCGAACACATGGAACACTTCCGCCTCTATGAATTGGCACACATTGACTGTAGATGCTTTTCTCATAGGTTTGAGAATCGGGAACTTTGAAAAGTGGTCAAGAACTATTGATATGCAGACATTTCCTGTCACTGACCGAGGGTATGGACCTAGACAGTCAATGTGCAGCTTTTGCCATGGTCGTTGTGACACAGACTGGACTCCCATAGGTAGTCTAAGAATAGTATTGGGGGCTTTAGTCTCTTTAGACGCGTCATAGGCGCCTACGTAGTTTCTGATATCAACTGTCATTCGTGGCCAGTACAAGTGTCTTCTCAGACGTTCCAGTGTTTTCCCTATACCTCCGTGAAAAGCTAGTGGCGAATCAAGCCCTCGTGGAATCCAAAGCTTCCAAGCTTCTTTCTCCTGAATCGGATCGCCTGTTCTCGGAATAGTCCGAATGTACACGAAGCCATCCCTGACGCAAAGATCTGGTAGTTTGGCAGAAGTCGTTTTAACTTTATGCCTCAGTTCCTCATATTCCAATGAGTTGAAATATGGCGAACTAAGGTCAACTTCTGGGCCAGGATCTTCGCTGGTGGACAGACTTTCGCAATGAATGCGTGACAGCGCATCAGGGACAACATTCAGGCTTCCTTTTCGGTGCTCAATAGTAAAGTCGAAACCCTGAAGCTTCAAACCCCACCGAGCAAATCAACCGCTGAGGTCCTTCTGAGACATCAGCCATTTCAAGCTCGCATGATCAGTCACTATCTTAAACGGCATAAGTTCTATGAAGGGCCGGAACTTCTGTAAACTTAAGATTACAGCTAGGCATTCCTGCTCTGTGACGGTATAATTTCTTTGTGCTGAGTTGAACTTTTTCGAGACGTAGGCTATTGGCTTCTCGTGGCCATCGTCATTTAGTTGAATCAGCACCCCACCAATACCTTGTTGGCTCGCATCGCACCGTATAACGTACGGCTTGGTGAAATCTGGACTCACCAACAAAGGAGCAGAGGTAAATTTTTGTTTTAGCATCACGAGAGACGTCTGGGCTTCAGGTGTCCACTTGAACTGACTAGGGTTCTTCAAAGTGTCAGTTATGAAGGCAGTTAAATCAGCATAGTTCGGGATGAACCAGCTATACCATCCCGCTATACCTAGTAGGCGTCGGGCTTGCCGAAAAGTTTTAGGTGACGGATAGTCAACTATGGCTGAGATCTTATCTGGCTCAGTCCTGATTCCTCCTTTCCCGACTATAAAACCCAAGTATTTAGTCTCCTTAATGCAAAACTTACTCTTCTCAACGTTGATATTGAGGCCAGCTTTCCCCAAATAATCCGCTATACGGGATAGCAGTGTGAGATCAGAGTCTAAGTCTGATGACAGAATCAGTAAATCGTCCAAGCAGACGAGAACATTTTCACGAAGATCGAAAGGAATGACTTTATCCATGAGGCGGCACATCGTCTGCGGAGCGTTGCATAGGCCGAATGGCATCACCGTAACTGATAGAGAGGGTGATCAGGCACAGTAAAAGCGGTCTTCTCTCCAAAATCAGTTTCTAGTGGGATCTGCCAGAATGCGTCTTTCAGGTCCAGGTTTGTAATTTAGTTTGCCGGAGGAAGTCGACTCAGAAGCGCATCTATCAGCGGGAGCGGATAGGCGTCCTTTTTCGTAACGGAGTTGATCTTCCTGGCGTCAAAACAAAGCCCAACCTTCCCAGGCTTCCGCACTAGTACAACTGGAGAGCTCTAAGGACTCTGGCTCTCCTCTATCACACCCAGCGATAGCATTCGCTCTAATTCAGCAACCATCAAACTCTGTACTGCCGGTGAAATTGGATAAAAGCGTTGTTTTATCGGAGCTGCGTCATTCGTCTCACTCTGGTGAGTAACCAAAGATGTCTTTCCCAGGCCTTGTTGTATACGTAAAATATACAAAAATTACCTAAAAAATACTCTAATTAAAATATTTTAATTTAATTTTCATACATATAAGCCAAGCATGCTTAACACATGCACGGCTTATCTTCATAACGGCGAAGAAATTGCCGTCAGCAATTTCCTCGCATTCCTTTCAATAAATGAAAATATTCCCATAACCCATAAAACGACTTGGGAAAAATAAAAGAATTAAATTTCAAACCCAAGTCGCTTCAATGGAAAAAAGCTCCACGACAAATTTTACCTTCAGTAAGATTTGTCGTATATACGATATGTATGTACATACATACATACATACATATCGGGCGCATGAAAATTTTACGTCGGTGAAGACTGAAACGATCAAGTCTTCACCGAAAAAAGCCCTTATCAGCAAATTGTCGCGAGCTGCATACATTGTGATCGCAACAATGTATGCACGGTAGCAAGACGATGGTTGATATTTATGAAAATATCAAATTTCAATTTCAACCATCGTTCGTCGCGATAATTCTGGGCATGTTTAAACATGCCCAGCGTAAAATAATTTTCTCAGGATAGGAATGCTAATTAAGCATTTTCCTATCCTGAACGAAGAGACTTACGATTGAAAAAATCTAAGTCTCGAGGCAGTCAATTTCAAGACGTGAAAAGAGTCAGTTTTTGAGCGGTCGGTTTTTTGGCATACTAACGGGCGGTCACTGAATTGATATAAATAAGAAAAAATTGTGAAGCTGAAAGCTTGAAGATACCTAAGAGGTTGAAAAAAGAAAAAGAAGTGTTTTGATTAATAAAAGAAAAGTTGTGAAAAAAGGTGTAAAGATAAAAGAAGTGTTTTGGTTAATAAAGGAAAGGTTGTGAAAAGAAAAGTCTTTATTATTAATACCTTCAGATTGTGCAACAGACTGCGTATCAGTAGCCAAAAATCCCCAGGATTACAGAGGGGGAAAACCAGCAACGCTCGCCTTTGTGCGCAAAGTGACAGTGAGTACCCGTGGTTAAAACTATAAATATATATTGTTATACAAATATGTAACAAATTGGCGCAGCCGGTAGGATAGTGGAAGCCTGCTTTCTAAAAGTCAAAATAGAAAGGCATAAGAGCTTTAAAATCCGCTATCCTGCGAACCTAAGGGGTTCCCTTGACGAAGCCACTCAGGCCAAGTCACCCGCAATACTCGGGTCGATACCATCTCTAGGCGCCTCTGCTCCAGGCGGGCAAACGTTCACCCCAATTAGTGCACAGGCACCACCGAGGGATAAAAGTGAACAGTCCAAAGAAGGAAGGGGAAAATATTTCAAACTCCCCCAGAAGAACGAATACTGGGCAGCCAGGACACAGCCCGATAAGCAGCCTGAACTTTTAGCAGCCAGCGCTCATCAATAAAACGCTAGCAGTCAACGATCCTGAGTTGAAGAGGAAATCGAAGACGGCTCATAAGCCCCCTTTTCAACTAGATCCAGGGGAAGTTAAGACAGACCAAACGCCCCCCCAGCTGCAAAACAAACCGAAATCAACCGACAAAGGATTCAGAGGGAACTCGAAGGCGGTTAAAGAAACCCCCCTCTCAATCACAGCAAAGGGACTTAAGCAGGCAGGGAACCCCCCTTTCACCAAACAACGCATCATATGCCAGCCGACAATCCTGCTCTACCTCAGCAGGAAACAGAAACAGCCGCGAGGGAAAATTCTCCATCTTTAACCGACGGGGGATCAGCCCCCGGTGCAAAAACACAGCACCCCGGTGAAGGTACAGCATCTGCTGCCGAAACTTGCCCAACAGGACCTCGACTCCGAAGCGGAACCGTTCTGCCAGGTCTGAATAGTCAAGTAAGTTTAGCTAAATTTTTAAATAAATTATACCAAAGAGCGCGGGAAGCGGATAAACTGACGATTACCCATTGTGACGCCTTAGATCACAAATTAAAAACAGAGCGTGAGACCAGACTCGCCAAGTTAAATACCTTAAAGGAAAAAACAATAAAGTTCCGAGAGGAACTAGAACAGTTTTCCGAATCTCGACGCTCACTCAGTTTAGATCTAGAAAAGAGTAACAGTGTTAGGTTAAGTGACAGTGATAGTGACAGTGACGGTGAAGCAGCTGAACCAACTCCCGAAGACCTGCTAATAGATGGCTCGAAGAATCCTTAACGGAAATCAGCCCAGAAATAAGCCCAGTTAGTCCACCCAAATTTAAATTTCCAGTCAATAGACTAAACACAATGGTGGACTACGTACGCTAAGGTAGCTAAGCTCACAGCTCAACTCGTCCCCTTATTTTCGGATGAAAGTACCCCACAATTGGGACGAGAGCTACAAACCTTCATTGGCTGCTGCAAACAAACTATGCAGTGCCTAAATAATGAAGAAAAAGTGGCTTTCATTCAGGTCCTTCCCACAAGACTCAGAGGTGACGCATACCAATTATTCGCTTCAGACGTCCCTGCTTCATTTAGTGAAGTAGAGGAACGTCTAAATAGAACATACCTTCCCCGTGAGACATACCAAGAGTTAGTGAATAAGTTAATCGCTACTAGGCAAAACCCGTTAGAATCTCTCACTGTGTTCATTACAAGATTGAAACAGTTGTTGACGATTTGCAACGAGGCAGCGACACAGAAGTATGGAGCTGAGGCAGTCCCTGCTGTGAAAACACAGCTGATGGATTTTGCCAAGAACGCTTTGAAAAGTGGAGTAACTAACCCACACCTGTGTCAATATTTGCTTACGCAGGGAGAAGGTGATTTAGAAGCATTAATTCAAAAGGCCCTGGACATGGAGAAACTACAACAAAGTGCTACATTCGTCCAGGCTCCTCTGGTACAAGCTCCTCCAACGGCTCCAGTAGACCCAGATCTACGAGTGAGAGCTTACTATAGAGCTCCTTACTATCAAATGCCATCTACACCTATGTTCGCATCACCTCGAGCTCCAAACCCAAACCAGTTTTCACGCAATGTGAATATTCCAGGTTCATCACAGTCACGGCAAAGGCCATTTACAAACACTGATGCCAGAAACTCGGATACAGATGCACTGGTCCGTAACATCACGTGTAATTTCTGCCAGCGAAAGGCTCATACGTATTCAGATTGCCTTAAGCGCAAGAACACCCCTTTCTGCTCAAACTGCAAAATCTATGGACATGACGTCCGTGATTGCAGAAAAGCAAAACAAACGCAACAAATTGTTCCTTCACGCCTCTCCAATAGATCTACACAATAGCAACATAACACAAAAAGTCCTCAAGTCTTCAACATAAGACTCAAATGCACCTTTTGTGGTCGCCGAGGACACGCAGCCGAAGATTGCCGCTAAAAGAAAAAATGGGAAGCCCGGAGTCAGGGAAACGACATGCAGTCGACCCAAAACTCCCCGGCTCGACTTAAAATCCACAACGCAAATTAAAAGGGTCAACTCAAGCGCCCGAATCCGGTGTCCCTACAGTGAAACTTCCACTGGACATAAGCCTTAACGGCCATACAAAACTAGTAGTGGACACTGGCGCTGAGGTTAGTATTATTAAGAAAAGAGCAATTAAAGACCTCAAAATAATTGGAACCGGAAAAACATTGGGAAATTACAAGGGCAACTTGAATTTTAAAAATAAGATTCCCTGCAAGTTTCAGGTGGTACAAAACCTGCCAGGTCTTTCCGATGACGGCCTATTAGGAAACGATTTCCTATCAAACAATTGTAATGTTGAAGGCCCAAATAAAGCACTCAAGTTTCCTTGTACGGAAACAAATCCCGAAGAGTTTACTCTGCCCATGTCATGCAAAACGGACAATCTGTATTCCAGAAAAGCAGTCGAAGTGAGGTCACTTGCAGAAAAGATGAAACCTAAACAGGTTAAGCTATCTACATGCAGTGTCTCCAAGGCATCTCAAAAGAGTAATGCTGGCTGCCAGGTTCAACAAGAGCCGACGGAATGCGAAAAGAGCTGTCTGGGTGATCAAGAAACCTGCGAAATGAGGCAGCATCTGGTTACTTTAGAGGAACCAATATGCATACCTGCTAGGTCACAAATGATCACCACAGTCCCGTTGCAAGTGAAGGAAGAAATGCTCTGTCTATCGAAAGAGATAGGCGATGGAGTCTTCCTGGCCAACAGTTTACTCCCTACTGGGAAAGAAACAGTGCTAGTTGCCATACTCAGCATTAACAATTTCCAAGTAGTCATCAACAGTTTATTGTTACAACTGCTCCCTATACATGACTACGCCGTCATCCCAATAGGAGTAGCCACTGATATACAACACGTTCTTAAGCCGAATAAATCGCAAGCGAGTAACACGAACATCAGTGAGCATCCCAAGGCGGAACAGAAGTCAGGCAAGACTTCTTTTTCCAGAATACCTAGATATAAGCTACTAACGAGGCCCAAGAGCCCCATACAAGACTCGTGCGAGCTCAGTAAGACCCGAGTAGAGGCAACGATGACTCCACCGTCCTAGAAAATAAGTTACAAAAATGTTACATGGCCCCAGAGCCAAACCAGAGATGCGAGCGAGATCCAGATGCCGACAAGCAAACAGTTGACTCCTACATCCAATATACCTAGATGTAAGATAACCACAACGTTAAGAAGCCAAACAACAGGTGCGTGTGAGCTCAGTAAGACCTATTCTCAGGCAAAGACGACTCCACCACCCAACAAAGTTAGTGTTAAGAAACAACAGTGGCCCAAGAGCCCCATCAACAGTGCGTGCGAGCTCAGTAAGACCTATTTAAAGGCAAAGTCGACTCCACCACTTAATAAGATTAGTATTAAGAATAAAAAGTGGCCCATGAGCCCGATAAAAGACGCGTGCGAGATCCGTAAGACCTCATTGAGGGCAAAGTTGGCTCCACCGTCAAATAGTATTAAGAAAACCAATTTTTCAAGGCCCATAAGCCAAAATACGAATGCGTGCGAGTACTGGGACCAATCAAAAGTACCCATAAAACATGGTACTCCACCATTAAAACTACAGGAAGCCCATTCCCTGCCATCTAGTAATGTAAGTAAAACAGATAGTAAGTACACAGCTACACAAAGTGAGAAAAGAAACGTAAGCTTTTCGGAAAACACAGCTATCTTACAACACGTAAGATACTTATTTCCGGATCAGGAAGATCCCACACATACTCCGCGAGTCAACAGGCTAGACCAAGAGCTCAGCCTAGACCCAAATCTAAATGCGGAAGAAAAAGCTTCGATATCCGAACTCTGTTATGAGTACAATGATATCTTTTACCTTAAAGGTGATAAGCTTACATATACAAACGCTATCACCCATAACATTCCATTAATACAAGATCAGGCCCCAATAAACCAAAAAGCCTATCGATTACCAGAGACCCAGAGACAAGTAATCAACGAGCAATTAAGAGAAATGCTAGACAACGGGATAGTCCAAACTAGCAAAAGCCCTTGGAATTCACCCTTATTAGTAGTCCCCAAAAAGGCGGGACCCGATGGTGAAAAAAGGTGGCGCGTCGTTGTCGATTTTCGCAAATTGAACGAAAAGACAATTGGCGACGCTTTTCCGCTACCACGAATCGAGGATATTCTTGACCAACTAGGTCATGCCAGGTACTTTACCACTCTCGATTTGGCCAACGGCTATCACCAAGTCTTAGTCGACAAAAAAGATCGACATAAGACCGCTTTTAGCACCAATTACGGGCACTACGAATTTAAGCGTATGCCATTCGGACTCAAAGGAGCTCCCGCTACATTCCCACGCCTCATGAACTTCGTTCTGACAGGCCTACAAGGCCTCGAATGTTTCGTTTATCTCGACGACATCGTCATTTACGGGAAAACCCTAAATGACCATATTGATAAACTTCGCAAAGTCTTCAATAAATTGAGAGAAAACAACCTCAAACTGCAACCAGAGAAGTGCCAGTTCTTGAGAAGAGAAGTTGTTTACCTAGGGCACAAATGCTCTAGCGAAGGTGCATTACCAGACTCCAGCAAAACGGCCTGCGTCCAAACATTCCCAACTTCCCGTTTGGTGAATTTTCACCACAAATTGTCAGAGTTCGATTACGCCATCGAATACAAACCAGGGAAGTATAATACCAATGCGGATGCATTAAGCCGTATTCCACAAGTATTAAACGAAGACTATACAGGCAATACCTTAACGGTACAAGCCCAAGTGCACCACACTATGGACTCTAATGTGGAAGAAAATAATTTCCCAAATAAAAAGAAAACAAAGAAACCCGCTCATTGCTTCGCCGTGACCAGAGCTCAAAAACATAAAGCCCAAGAGGCCAGTACGAGCCCCAGCGCTGAAACACAACCCACGGCAGCGGAACATAAAGAAAATGAACCCCCAGAGGCAGAAATACAACCCCCGTCAAGGCACCTGAGATAATCACGAGCCCCAAGGAAGTCCAAACAATCCTAAAGGATTATCACGACTCTCCTTTCGGCGGCCATCAGGGTGTCATTAAGACCTATAAACGCATTAGACGCAAGTATTGGTGGAGACACATGCTTAGCGATATAAAAAGGTACATAAAGAAATGCCCTAAGTGCCAAACAATGAAAGCATCCCCACAATTCAAGATGCCCATGGTAATAACGGACATCGCAGAACAACCTTTCGACAAGGTTTACCTCGATATAGTAGGTCCACTAGAAGAGACCATATCAGGTAATAAATATATCTTAACTTTTTAAGATAACCTTACCAAATTTGTCGATTGGTATGCCGTACCTAATGGAGAAGCAGTAACGGTGGCGCAAATCTTTTTCAATGAGATTGTCACGCGTTATCGCATTCCAAAGAGAATAGTCACCGATCAGGGAACTAATTCAAGAAGGTCTGCAAACTGCTAAAGGTAAAGAAGCTACAGACTTCCGCATACCATCCACAGTCTAATGGAGCACTAGAGCGTGCCCATAGACCATTAATCGAATATCTGCGTACAATCGTAGATGAAAATCCTAAAACATGGGATCAATTCCTACGAACCGCTGCATTCGTGTACAATAACAGTGTACATGAGGGTACTAAGTTAACCCCGATGAATTGCCTTTACGGCTTCACAGCGGATGTCCCAACTAATTTAAAACGGGATCCTGAACCCGTTTATAACCACGAAAGTTATTATCATATGCTCAAATACAGACTCCAAAGATCATATGCCACGGCTCGTAAAAACCTCTTAGCCAGCAAACAACGCTCAAAGGCATATGACGACAAAGCAGTCAGGCCTCTCACTTTCCACCTAGGGGAGAAAGTCCTCCTCAAAAGTGAAAGCCGCAAACACAAACTGTCTCAAATCTGGGTTGGCCCATATCTGGTAATCAATGTACCCAGTCCAACAAACACTACCATAAAAATAGGCAAGCGGCAGGTTGTCGTCCACAACAACCGTTTGAAGCCCTATTATGAGTAGTATACTGGTACATATATCTTTAGCAAATAAGTTAAGTCCATACTAAATTCTACAATTAAATTAAGTGCTATTAGAATTACCACAAAAAACTTCCAGTATGACTAATTGACTAACAAAGCCTATCCTTCATTTTCTACAGAACATGAAGCACATATTGGTGTTAATATGTTGTTTCCATCTGGCAATGGGACAAATACAAACGGAACCCTACACCATAAGTTCCCTGAACAATACAGGAATACTGTATGATGATCTAGGAAAATTACAAGTATACCATAGTACATGGAACATCTTAACAGAGATCAATCTAATGGAACTGGACAACCAGACGCTTATGGCAGAACAGGCGGAACACTTAGTTCACCGACTATGCTCAAATCGCTCTCAAACGGATGAGCTATGCCTGGTTCAACAAAAACACGTTCATTCTCTCTTGGAAAATATCAAGAGAAGAACAAGTGTCATTCGAGAAGTGGTCCCAAAATCAAGATCAACAAGATCTATCTTTGATGGAATAGGAAATGCAATGCACTACCTATTCGGGACCATGGACAGCACTAATGAACAGGAAGTATACAGTCGACTCGAGGAGCTCGAAACAAATTCAAAAGCACTAGCCGACCTGGAAAGACAGCAGATTAGTGTAGTCAAAACTACACTACAGCAAATTCAAAAGCCATTGACATCTCTGCAGAAAAGACAACGTCAAATAAATCTCCAGGTAAATAGAATGCAAAACATAACGGATGATTTACTGATGAGACAATTGAGACAGGAAATAATTTCAAGCCTGACCTTACAAATTGTCGAGATTGAGTACAGGCAGCAAGCCTTACTCGACATAATAATCTCCAGTAAAAATCACCAGTTACATCCGCTGGTGGTGTCTCCCAAAAGTCTATTACAGATATACCACAAGTCCCACGCTACTTGTCCAGATGCACAAAATTGTCTCTCCCTGCTATATCAGACAGCGGAAACAAAGGCTCGTCTAGTCCAAGACAAATTAGTCATTCGAATACAACTTCCGATTTTCAATCTACCACAAATGAAGTTGTATAGAGTACACAGTTTTCCCATACATATTAACAACAAACAATCATTGGTACCCGATATACAGTACTCGCACGTAGCGCACCAGGTACAGACACAAGATATTCTATTATTAAAAACACAAGATCTTAAAAGCTTTAAAAAGATCACTCAATATTCCAAAGAGGACACTTACATCGCTAAGCTGGACATTCCCGTAACAAAGGCAACTCTGTCCAAAGAATGCATAGTGAAGCTGCTCTTTAATCCATTAAAGGAAGAGCCTCAGTGCCATTTCAGAGCACAAATACCTCCTAGAGACCTGCTTATCAAATTAAGTAAACCCAATTCGTGGATATTCTCGTTGATAGAACCTACAATTGTACACCTCCAGTGTACCCAACAATTTTTAACTTCAAAGATTGAAGGTCAAGGAATAATCACTATCAACCATCCCTGCCAATTGCAAGTAGGATCCCAAATCCTACACTATGAGGCAGAGAATATCCAGTCATTGAGTCTCAAACAACCCAACTACTTCCCAAATATCGCTCCATTAGAGCAAGTGGTAGAAAAATATCTCAATAAAACCAAAAACAAAGTACAGTCTGAAAAAATACAGACAGAACTATATTCAGGAGATGACACTAACAGCATCATCCTAGAAGGTACCCAGTCATTAAAAGAACTGGACGAAAAATTACAAAAAATAGTTCCTCATATCAGTCACCACCCTACACATGTCCTAGCGGCAACATCAGTATCCTTAACTGGTGTTGCCATCACATGTATGGTACTGTAGCTGGTCGCCAAATGGCTAGTCCCATTCATATCAAAATTTCATTTACGCAAACCTACAAAAACACCTGAGGCGGAGGAACAAATCAAACAAATCGAAATAATAGAACCTACCCCTCTCAAAAGGACCCGCACCTTGCCAACTACAAGGTCAGTGCATAGTGTCACCACTTCAAACGGTCAGAAGCACTATCACTAAAAGTAGAACATATAAAAAACAAAAATGTAAGTGGTTTCTATTAACCCCAAATAAATAAGTTAGTAATAAGATACAATAATAATGACAAAAGGGGAGATGAAATAAATAAATAATTATTTAGCTTTAGAAGTAAAAATAATAGTGCATATAGAGAAACCCAAAATCAAAGTATAAGATATCCTCCCCCGCTAGTGTTAAATAATAATTAAAAAATAATAAATAACATAAAAATATAGATATTATTATTATTAGCCTAGAATAAAAATTTAATAACGACTAACTTTAGAACGTAACAAATATACAAGTGTAACAAAAAAACAATATATATACATAAAGTACAAAAACAAAAACAGTAGAAATTAATAAGGTAATAAAGGAATAGAATAGAATAGTAATAGATATTTAAGAAGAAATTGAAAAAAAAAATTAGGAAATAACAAAAGAAAATTTTAAATAGAAACTAAGACAATATGTAAACCCGAAAACCTGTGCCAAACCAACCGATAGCCGAACCATCGATATAGCCCCAACAACAACTTCCCCTGAGAATTATTCCTCTTCAAAGAATAATTCTCTTTTCCGCAGGGGGAAGGATTGTTGTATACGTAAAGTATACAAAAATTACCTAAAAAATACTCTAAATAAAATATTTTAATTTAATTTTCATACATATAAGCCAAGCATGCTTAAAACATGCACGGCTTATCTTCATAACGGCGAAGAAATTGCCGTCAGCAATTTCCTCGCATTCCTTTCAATAAACGAAAATATTCCCATAACCCATAAAACGACTTGGGAAAAATAAAAGAATTAAATTTCAAACCCAAGTCGCTTCAATGGAAAAAAGCCCCACGACAAATTTTACCTTCAGTAAGATTTGTCGTATATACGATATGTATGTACATACATACATACATACATATCGGGCGTATGAAAATTTTACGTCGGTGAAGACTGAAACGATCAAGTCTTCACCGAAAAAAGCTCTTATCAGCAAATTGTCGCGAGCTGCATACATTGTGATCGCAACAATGTATGCACGGTAGCAAGACGGTGGTTGATATTTATGAAAATATCAAATTTCAATTTCAACCATCGTTCGTCGCGATAATTCTGGGCATGTTTAAACATGCCCAGCGTAAAATAATTTTCTCAGGATAGGAATGCTAATTAAGCATTTTCCTATCCTGAACGAAGAGACTTACGATTGAAAAAATCTAAGTCTCGAGGCAGTCAATTTCAAGACGTGAAAAGAGTCAGTTTTTGAGCGGTCGGTTTTTTGGCATACTAACGGGCGGTCACTGAATTGATATAAATAAGAAAAAATTGTGAAGCTGAAAGCTTGAAGATACCTAAGAGGTTGAAAAAAGAAAAAGAAGTGTTTTGATTAATAAAAGAAAAGTTGTGAAAAAAGGTGTAAAGATAAAAGAAGTGTTTTGGTTAATAAAGGAAAGGTTGTGAAAAGAAAAGTCTTTATTATTAATACCTTCAGATTGTGCAACAGACTGCGTATCAGTAGCCAAAAATCCCTAGGATTACAGAGCGGGAAAACCAGCAACGCTCGCCTTTGTGCGCAAAGTGACAGTGAGTACCCGTGGTTAAAACTATAAATATATATTGTTATACAAATATATAACAGCCTAAAGAGGCTAAAGAAGGGAAAAACTGTTTAGTAGCTTCTAGACGCTGTTGATCTAGACTGGAAAGAATATGGCAATCGGTGTCAGAGTTAGCTACTAGACTTGGAGTCACTTCTGCAACTATACCTAGGACATCTGCAGCCAACCCAAATAGACGCCAGAAGTCTATTCCTAGATATAGAGTCTGAGTGAGCCGCGGAACCGCGTAAAAACGCATGTTGGAAAGTGATGTCCAAGTTAACATGACCATGCACAGAAGTCACGGCACCTCTCGCTACTTGCACCAGTGCCCGATACCTCTTCCATTCAACCTCTGCTTCTGCAACCTTCTCTAGAGCTCCCTGGCCTAGAATACTGACAGTGCACCACTATCAAGTAATCCAGTCTCAGTTCGCCCGAGTAGTCTTACTTCGGCATACGGTCGAATGTCGTCTGGCATCGACACGGAAATCTGTGCCAATTTTGTTCTTTTCAGTCTCATCCGTCGACAGTATTCCCGCCAACGAACGGTGGATCTTTTCTTTCTTGGACTCATATCCATGTCAGGATACATAATGTCAGCTAACTCCGCTACTGAGGAGAAGATGCGGTCTCTTACTGCAATATATTTCTGCAGACGCGTATGATACGGCGTCATCGGATGTAAAACAGGCTCACGTCTACTCGTCATAACAGAGCTTGGTGGCCGTTTCCATACAGAAATGCCATGAGGCCAAATCTCCTGCTCAGGAACCTTGTCAGCTAAAAGTGCTGTAGGTGTTATCGGGACATCGAAAATGAAAGACTCTTCCAAAGAAGTGTCTAATAATATCATGGGCTCCCCAGAGGTGTAAATGGGAGCTTGAAAATCTGCGGAGAAGTCTATAAGGTTCTCCGTCTCGATCAATCGATCGTTAAGTGTATCAGGTGGTTTGCTGATATCATCAGAGTCACTGAGTGATATCAGTGGACAATTCGGGGATTCGTCGTTAAGGTCTGCTACTAGAGCGGACCTTCCTCCTTGTTCAAGGCTTGAACTGGAGTGTTCGTTACAGTTGGTGCTCGGGACGTTATAATTCATACGAGCTAAACTCATGTTAAGCAAGACAATGCAAAAAACTTCCGAGTTGGGCATTCAAATAAAAAATTAAAAAGGACTTCCATTAAAGTTTTCTCCCCCCTCCAGGCCGCTCCCCCTCTCAGGTCAGAAATATTGATGCAGGCAAGCGACGTGAATGTGTGCATGAAACAAATGTTTGAGTTCTCACAGAAATCTGGGAAGAGTGGAGTTGGAGAAGCTAGAGACTGAAAATGATACTAGAGATTCTTCAGCCAGGCAGTTAGCAGTATGCCAACTCCTGATTACTGAAGGTCTCCAGCATCACTTCCATCCTCCAACAACTCTTTCCTTCCTCTTCACCTGAGTGTCATGTCTAGGCAACCCTACAGCTGGGCAAAGCCATAAATCTGGTTAACTAGTTAGCTGAAAACCAAAAAGTCGTCTCACAGATTCACGACGCTGTCCAGTCAGTCGGCCAGCAGAGACATGTCTCCGTAAGATGTCATCCAAAAATAATTTGTGAGAGGCCACCTACCATTTCCATGGCAGAAGGCCGGCGGGAAAGATCATTCAAACAAAATTCAAAAATTCAAAAACTGGACACCTGTTCAGACTCGAGGCTTGACCAAAGTCAAACCTAGAGTCGAACTTCAATTCAACAACTTTCAAAAAATCTAAAACGTTACGTTGTTATGGCCCAATATACGGAAGATTCTTCCAGCAGCCAAAGGCATTACAGCGAAGAAATCAGCAATTGCTAAACAAGAACCTCGCATGGTATTGTTCTGCAACTGTCGGTTGTTTTGCTGATTAGCCTAACAGCTGGCTGCGTTGAGCGCATAGTGGAGCAATCGACGATTACAATAATAATTAACCTCGCATGGTAATTATTATGTAAGTCGATTGTTTGCTACAAAGCAACTCAGGTACTGCAACCAGTAGAGCAAACGACAAGGTTGTTTCGTTTGTTTACATCCGCGTTGTGGGCAAAGATAGTTTACTTCCGAATATTGGGGCAAAAAAGACCAATGACTGGTCTGGCGAGTGCCGTTAAGTGATCAGTCGCGTTGTAACTGTAAGGTGTCAAGTTACGGTTCGGATCGGGTTAGAATTGCGTGAATTATATATTAAGATAGGTCAGTTTTGTTGTCGTAATAAAGAATTAATGTATTAAAGAAGTTCGCGAGTTTTATTCATTTCGGTTGATAATTAATATTTTGATATTTTCTATGGATTCTTGTTCGATAGCTTTGGGACACGACAATGTTACTTTACTTTCCAAAGATTCAAAAATAGCAAAAACTTTCATAAACTTTAAAACATTAACGCGACTCCACAGAAAAATTTTCAAATACCAAACAATTATACTCAGGTCCGCATGTAACTTCCACTGGATATGAGACTTGAGGTCAGTCAATTCGCAAAGTGCCAAATGACCATCTTACTCTAAGTCCCAGTCCCCAGTAAAATTTACACTTAGACCACCGAAGTCTAACTGAGGTGGCCCCACGTTGGCCGCCATTTTTGTTATTGAACTATGTTGAGTGATGAACATCAGACGTAAAGTCCAGACTGCCAGCATGAGCTGACAGATCACTCGACGGACAGCGTTGCCTGCAGGGCGGCACGCTAGCTCGCCTCGGCTATTACGGAGAGTGTGCGGAGGTTCCACGAAAAACCTGCCGCTGCCGTCTGCCATAATCAAAAAAAAATCGTGCCTATTTAACCACACGCCGGCACACATTCAGTCCTGAAGGGACCTTGACGTCACTTACCTACATCCAATATTGAACGAGCAGATGATATGCCTTCACTGCATGCCCCAACCATCCATACGACACTGAGGGCAGCAAATTAGTTTCAGTGTCCCTTATTGACCTGTAAAGAAACTGGAGCGGACTTATACTACCTTCATGTGAGAGGGCTCCAGGAAGTAAAGGACGAAATAAAAGCTCTCAGCAAATCATTTTTACGTTCTAATTATTCCCTTTGTTTTATCTCGACCTGCTTCTCGCTCAGGACACGTTGGAGCGAACGTTTAACGAGGTATGGACCCTTAGTGTTATAAAATTCTACTGACAGATATACGTTGCAGCTGCTCTGCAAAAAAAATCCGCCATATGGGCTTACCTGACTGCACCTGACTTATTGTTTTCTAACTAAAGGATTATTCCTACTTACATTAGCATAAAGTATCAAAAATTTTAGTCAAGTAATCTAGGACTGGTACTATAAAACTTTCAATATGTACTCATGTGGAGCCATCTGCGTTACTTTCTCATCAACGATGAGCGGTCATATATGCTATAATCCAGGCGTGTATTTCAAAAAAAAATTTGCGACTTTAATTCTAGCTATTAATTAAAATAATCTGATAAACATTTGAATATATCTATACACTATAAAACTTCCCAGTATGTACTCAAGTAGAGCCATCTGCGTGACTTTCTCATCAACGATGAGCATTCCTATATGCTATAATCCAGGCTTGTATTTCAAAAAAAATTTAGCGACTTTAATTCTAGCTATTAATTAAAATAATCTCACAAACATTTGGATATATCTACACCTTAATCTACGTTATTGGTTCAGAAAACTTGATGGATACATTTATAATTGTTACTCTAAGCTGTGCCCATATGTGATTCCTTTTTGTAATTTATTTATTGCAGGTATCTGAGGATTTCACCATGCTTCCGTCAAACTAGATAATCTGTCGAATGGCACATAGGCCCTGCCGTACTCTTGGATGTAGGAAAAATCAATAGTGCTACACACACGTATACTTTGGTGGCTAATAATAGGCTCGCTTGTTTTTTTTTTTTATATTATTAACCAAGCTCAGGGGATACCCTATGATGCAAAGCACAGCATGGCAGGAAGGAGATAGGGAAAGTATTAGGGGATATGAGGAGAGTGGCGGAGGTGCCGATGTATGTCGCCCTTAAACTTCCGCAGATTGTATGCCGGAGGAAAAACAGAAGATGGTAAGCTGTTCCACATTCGCACTGTTCGGGATAAAAAAGCATCACGGAATTTTACTGTACGGCCGAAAGTAATTTGAAGGGTTAAAGAATGTGCTCGGTTTGCAGCGCGAGTATTGCGTGCAGGAATCATTCTACAAGGGATTAGACTAGATATTTCATCAGAACATTGACCATGCATGTAGCGATAAAGGAGCGAAAGGCATCCAACAATGCGGCGGTGCTCGAGTGAGTCGATATAACAAGTTATTGCCAAATCGCCAATGAGGTTGAAGGCTCTCTTTTGGACAATATCCAATGAAGCTAAGGCTGTGCGACCAGCCCCGGCCCATATATGGGAGTTGTATTCCATTCTAGGTCTAATGTAGGACTTGTAGAGGAGCGCTAGATTTGACGGGGTGAAATATTTCTTACACCTTTTCAGAAATCCAAGACATTTCGATGCTTCTTTGGCAACAGAGAAGATGTGATCTGTCCAGTTTAACTTACTGGAAATATTAATGCCAAGAATGCTTAGTGACGGTGAATCAGAAATTAATGCTCCATCAAAACAAACAGGTGTGGTTAAGTTATGATCTTGTTTTAATGAGATGAGACAGCTCTGGGTCTTAGATGCATTGAATTCGACGCGATTTGCTTTGCCCCAAGCGAGGATACTGTTAAGATCGTTATTCAATGATCTAGTTATGCAATCTCGTTTAACACATGCGGCTTTCCCCCCGGATTCCGCAAGAGTGTCAAAGGAGTAAGCAAAATCAAGAGTACTGTCATCTGCGAAACTATGGATGGGATTGAAAGTAAGGGAAAGCAGATCATTAATGTAAATTAAAAAGAGAGTTGGAGAGATAACAGAGCCTTGAGGCACACCAGCATTTATGGGATACGGTTCAGATGTAACGCCATCTAATACAACACGTATTTGGCGACTAGATAGGAAACTTTCAATCCATAATAGAAGAGGAGGGGAGAGACCAAGTGCTTTAAGTTTGGCTAAAAGGGCTGGATGCCAGACTCTATCAAAGGCTTTTGAAATATCTAGGGCAACGATTTTAGACTCACCAAAATTATGAAGACTACGGTTCCAAAGTTCCATAAGAAAGGTCAGCAAGTCTCCAGATGAGCGTCCAGCTCGGAAGCCATATTGGCGATCGTTGATGAGATGATTAGTTTCTAGATACTTCATTAGTTTTGAGTTAATGATAGATTCAAAAACCTTTGAAAGAATCGAAGTGATGGCAATTGGTCGATAATTTGAGGGATCGCTACCCTCTCCTTTCTTGGGAATAGGCAGAACGTGAGCTAGCTTCCAAGCAGTTGGAAATTTTCCTGTCGAATAAGGCAAGTAGAATAGTTTGCGCAGAGGTTTAGCCAAGGATGAGGCACAGCTTTTAATTAACAGGGGCGAAAAACCATCAGGACCTGCGGCTTTGGAGACGATGAGCCCCTTAAGGACCCTGAACACATCCCTCGTACGAACGTGTATTGGCTCTTGTACACATTGACACGGTGGATGCAAAACAGGTGTTTGTGAAGTAGGTGGAAGACAAGAATTTGAAGCGGATCTAGCAGCTAAAATATTAGCTTTATCCAGGGAGTCAACAATCACTTCACCATTATTAAGTAGTGAAGGTAGAGAGGAACTGGTGAAGTTGTTCCTGATGGATTTGACCAGGGACCAGAAGCCTTTGCTACCTTTGCGGCTCGCCAGGATTCTTTGTCTAATATTCTGGTCAAAAAGAAATTTTTCTCTCTGGATAATGGACTTGCAGGTGCTCCGTGCAGTCTTGTAGACTTGTTTCATTTCCGGACATGGATTCAATTGATAGGCGCGAAAAGCAGACTCTTTCGCGTTTATAGCTTGGTTACACTTATCGTTAAACCAGGAGCGATCATGCTGTTGTTGAGATCTGCTGTACGAATACGGAATGTATTCACGCATGCCAAGATTTAGTATGTTACTAAATTCTAATGTGCATTCATCAACATCCCTCGAAGCAAAACAGACCGACCAATCAATTTCTCTAAGATACTTATTGAGACTTTCCCAATGAGCATTCTTATAGTGCCAAAGAAGCCTACTTGTAGGTGGAGAAGTAGAGCGGCACAGGTTTGAGGTGGTAAATTGAGCCGTGATTAAGCAATGGTCTGAATTTCCGAGAGGGGAACCGACTGAGATACTGAGATGGAATATTTGTCCGGATGAGATGTTAGAAATAAGTCGAGTAAATTAGCTTTATCACCAGCTGCATCGGGAATTCGCGTTGGTGCATCCACTAGCTGTTGTAAATTAAATGATTCACAGCAGAGTTCAACGAAACGGCCCGCAGGACTTGTGGTAGAAGAATGTCTGAGCCACGGTATATTATGAACATTAAAATCGCCTGCCAGGACGATTTCGGAAGAGGGGGAGACAGAAAGCAAATGATCAATATTGTTGGAGATATTGTCAAATACGGATACCGTGTCGTCATCAGACATATTTGGGCTGAGATAAAGGAAACAGAAATATATGATGTGCTTGTGTAGTTTGAACCTAATCCAGATATAGTTAAACTCTGGATTGGCAGAAGGAAAATCTTGAAGAATGGTAAAGGCCACATCATTCCGAATATATACTGCGATCCCTCTATGCTGAGAAAAAAGGGGCACGAAGCTGTAACCAGGGACGTGATACTGATTAATATCAGCATCAGAAACGACCTTGGATTCACTTAGCGCAAGAATAGCCGGATTTTTTGAGTTAAGGTGGCAGTACACCGAAAACCGATTTGCTCTGTGTGATTGTGTGAGACAATCACAGAGGGCGTAATGGAATCAAATGTATTTTAAAATTTTGCAATATAATCAAAAATTTGGCAATATGATCAAAATGTTTCAATATAATCAAGAATGGTTCAAAATGATCAAAAATTATATATAAAGAAATATACACAACATCAACTTACGTATGGCGTTTCCCCAAAGGAGCTCCCTGGAGGTGATGACGATGTCTACGAAAGAAGAGAAAACATTTGCCGTGCTAATACTAAAAACGTTTCTTGCTTCCTTTGATACGGCTGACAATTCGTACTTAGAGAAGCTGCTTAATTATATCTACAAGCTTGTCCATACCTGTCTGTATTGGAGGTCTAGTAGTTACAACTTTATGATATCACCTGACTCCCTACTATGCGTTGGGCGAGACTGCTGATTTTACCTGAATACTTGACACTTGTGATTAAAATTTAGTAATTGCCATCAGATGTTCTTATACGATTAACAGAATGCCGATATGATCTCGTTCCTGCTACCTTTACCTCGAATTCTTTTGTGTTTTCCTTTTTTCTTTTCTCACATCACCATCAGGTACATAACAAACAGTTGAGGATAACGGGGGGCGGCGGAGGATTGCCGCGGCATGCTCGTAATTTAGTTCGTAATTTAGTTTGCCGGAGGAGTGGCAACACTATCAAGTAATCCAGTCTCAGTTCGCTTGAGTAATCTTACTTCGGCATACGGTCGAATGTCGTCTGGCATCGACACGGAAATCTGTGCCAATTTTGTTCTTTCCAGTCTCATCCGTCGACAGTATTCCCGCCAACGAACGGTGGATCTTTTCTTTCTTGGACTCATATCCATGTCAGGTTACATAATGTCAGCTAACTCCGCTACTGAGGAGAAGATGCGGTCTCTTACTGCATTATATTTCTGCAGACGCGTATGATACGGCGTCATCGGATGTAAAACAGGCTCACGCCTACTCGTCATAACAGAGCTTGGTGGCCATTTCCATATAGAAATGCAATGAGGCCAAATTTCCTGCTCAGTAACCTTGTCAGCTAAAAGTGCTGTAGGTGTTATCGGGACATCGAAAATGAAAGACTCTTCCAAAGAAGGGTCTAATAATGTCATGGGCTCCCCAGAGGTGGAAATGGGAGCTTGAAAATCTGCGGAGAAGTCTATAAGTTTCTCCGTCTAGATCAATGGATCGTTAAGTGTATCAGGTGGTTTGCTGATATCGTCAGAGTCACTGAGTGATATCAGTGGACAATTCGGGGATTCGTCGTTAAGGTCTGCTACTGGAGCGGACCTTCCTCCTCGTTCAAGGCTTGAACTGGAGTGTTCGTTACAGTTGGTGCTCGGGACGTTATAATTCATACGAGCTAAGCTCATGTTAAGCAAGACAATGCAACAAACTTCCGAGTTGGACATTCAAACAAAAAATTGAAGAGGACTTCCATTAAAGTTTTCTCCCCCCTCCAAGAGCCAACTCTATACATAAAAATCTCCAGGCCGCTCCCCCTCTCAGGTCAGAAATATTGATGCAGGCAAGCGACGTGAATGTGTGCATGAAAAAAATGTTTGAATTCTCACAGAAATCTGGGAAGAGTCGGGTTGGAGAAGCTAGAGACTGAAAATGATACTAGAGATTCTTCAGCCAGGCAGTTAGCAGTATGCCAACTCCTGATTACTGAAGGTCTCCAGTATCACTTCCATCCTCCAACAACTCTTTCGTTCCTCTTCACCTGATTGTCATGTCTAGGTAATCCTACAACTGGGCAAAGCCATGAATCTGGTCAAATAGTTAGTTGAAAACCAAAAAGTCGTCTCACAGATTCACGACTCTGTCCAGCCAGTCGGCCAGCAGAGGCATGTCTCCGTAAGATGTCATTCAAAAAAATTTTGTGAGGCCACCTACCATTTCCATGGCAGAAGTCGAGCGGGAAAGATCATTCAAACAAAATTCAAAAATTCAAATTCAAAAAATCTAAAACGTTACGTTGTTATAGCCCAATATACGGAAGATTCGTCCAGCACCAAAAGGCATTACGGCGAAATAATCAGCAATTGCTAAACAATAACCTCGCATGATATTGTTCTGCAACTGTCGGTTGTTTTGCTGATTAGCCCAACAGCTGGCTGCGATGAGCGCTTAGTGGAGCAATCGACGATTACAATAATAATTAACCTCGCATGGTAATTATTATGTAAGGCGATTGTTTACTACTAAGCAACTCAGGTGCTGCAACCAGTAGAGCAAACGACAAGGTTGTGTCGTTTGTTTACATTCGCGTCGCAAGTAAAAGTTTACTTCCGAATATCGGACATAAAAAGACTAGTGACTGGTCTGGCGTGTGCCGTTTTTTAGTTATCAGTCGCGATTTAACTTTGTCATCGCAGTATCATGTTTCGGTTCGGGTTAGTTGTAAAGTATTAAGATAGGTCAGTGTGATTTTACGTAATAAAGCATTATGTTTTAAAGTAATTTAAACGTTGTTCTTATTTGAAGAAAGTTTACCGTGATTAGTTAAGTCGTTCTTAATTATTTGATGGTTTCGTGAGTTTTATTGATTATTGCTAGAGGGCACGACAATTTGATGCAGCCGGTTTAAAAAGGTATTGTGTTGTATTGTAAAATTTATACTCCATTTTTTTTTAATTCTGGGAGTTATGGTTTTTTTAGCTACTCCATTTTTTTTTGTTAATTGTGGGAGTTCTGCTTCTTTTAGCTGCTCCATTTACTTTTCAGGTTAATTAGGAAGTATTAGATTTAGTGTATTATAGGATCTTTCAGTCTAAAGTGATATTTGGTGGGTCTTTGCTCTTTTGGCGACTAATAAAAAAAATTAATTAAAATTTGTTAAATAAGATGAATGTGTTTGTATAGAGTAAGGTGTTAATAATTTTAAGCCGTGATCTTCGTTTCAGGCAAGCAACATTACAGGGAAATAGTTAAAGTAGAAACTCAAATTGAATAAATTGGTTTAGGATAAATGTGTAAAGTGCCTAGTAAGAAGAGAATTGTGTGATAAATAATTAATTTGCATAGAGTAGGGAGCTTGTAATTTTAATTCGTGTTTCTCGTTTCTTGTGTATAAAGTTTTCAATGTCACGTTTCATTTTAGGCGTTGATCATACGCGCGTATATTAAATTTTTCGAACTTTTAATAGTCGTAATAACTACTGGAGCCCCATGTAATATGATAGAGTTTTGTTTTTGAGAGTTGAAAGAGATACCAAGATAGTTAGGGTGATATTGTTATAGTTTAGGTTTGATTTTATAAAATTATTGATCTTTTTAATATTTTTAGTATACAAAAACGCTAGATTTTAATGAGTAGTTTGTTTGTCCTGGTTTCATCTAAAAGTGAAATTTTTGATTTGAATGCAATTACAATAACCCGTAAAGAACCAAAGGAATTAAAATATATATGATCGCAGATTCATACGAAAAGATTATGAACATGGTGTCTAAATATGTGCCAATGTTTTCGGGAGAAAAGTCACCAAAGTTGGCAAAGGAGGTATTTCGTTTCCTCAATTGCAGTAAGGACTTGCACGACCGTCTGGAACCAGCAGAGCAAAGCATTTTTATTAAATGCATAAAGTACCGCTTATCCGATGACGCTTATTACTTAATAAGTTCACATAAGCCAAAGGACTTTGCCTCTTTACAACAGGCGATTAAGACAGCCTACATGCCACGGAAATCTTTCAGTGAGTTACGCACTGAAATGTTAGCATGTAGGCAGAGGCCGGGTGAAGATATTAGAGAGTTTGCGGTTAGGATGGTGGAGCTGCTGGATCAGATTAAGTCTTGGGTATCAGATAAATATCCAAAGATGGATGGAGGCTTTATAGCCGAGTTGAAGACTGACGCAGTAACAACTTTGAAAGCCGGTGCTAGCAGTCAAGCCACTCGGGTTTACCTAAGTTCGAGAAGAAGCTCTTTACATCGAAAGAGATTCAAAAAGTCTTGAAGCTATGGTGCCAGGAGTATTGGAAAAGTACCACAATACTCCAGCGAAACACCACAGGATAGCTGGAAGGCTGGAAATGTTATCAATGTAAGGCTGAAACAATTCCAAAAGCAATTTGAAGTAGTGCAAGCACCAATAATGAACTGGGAATCTCCAAGAAGGACCAGGCAGTAATCCAGAGTTGCTAAATGCTTCAAATGCTGTCATCCTGGGCACTTTCCTAAAGAATGCCAGTGGAGAAAGCAGCCTCCTTACTGCACTAAATATGGGCACGAGATATCCAATTGCCAAATTCATCGCGTAATAGTAGCCAACTGTGCAGCTAGTATTCAAAATAAATTCCATCCAGGAAGGGATGAGCTTTATTGCCAATTCTGCAGAACACGCGACCATTACACGGATATCTGCGTAAGGAAGTATTTAGCAGATAGAGAAACAGAAAATTTGAATTCCAGTAATAAATTTATCATCACAGTCACATCAGATATAGCAGTAGAAGGTACATTTAGGCTTTTATTAGATACAGGATCCACATGTAGCTTAATGAAGCTCAATAGGATAAAAAGAGATACCTTCATACACACACAACATAAAATAAGAATTTGAGGACTATTTGGAAACGCGAAGGGCTCCATAGATACTTGTGGGGCAAAGTTACTGATAGCTAACGGTCAGCAGGTTTGCCAATTTAAGGTCATTGGTGACGCTGACTCCATTCCCGGCGATGGTATCCTTGGAATGGATTTCCTCAGTGACAAAGCTGTGATCGATTATGTAAATAGGAAATTGTGGATTCAAGATGCCAACAAAGTGCAGAAAAGTTCCGTTGTTAGAAATGTCATAGCTAGTGGTCCATTGGTATCCAATAATTAAATAATTACAGTCCAAGAAATCAGTTCGAAGATAAAATAGATGATGCTTACAAGAACATGGCAGAAAACATCAGACCAGATATCAGTAATCCAGACAGCAAATGGAAAGATACAAAATGCAGTGTAGAGGTAGCTTCAGGACAATGAGAGAAAAGTTTACCCATATTGGATGAGCCATTCCGGCCACAACTATGGGAGAAAACTCGGACTACAGCTTACTATAGTAGTATATAGTATAGACTTCACAATGCAGGAATTGAAGATTCTAGCACGGAGAGAAAGGGAAAACATGAATATTATGACCACAGCGGAAATGGGCTGGAGGATGGATGTGCATTTGTAAGAGTTGCTAATGCAAGAGCCTATCCGAAAAAAAGCATTAACTCTTCGCATGAACACATGAAACCTCACAAGTTTGACAGACGATATACATGGCGCTACAATTGTAGAAACAATTTCTTTCCTCAACTGGGGAATGGCCAGGGGATAAAGGAAAAGGGTAAGTTAACGATGCCAAAACATAGTTGTCAAATAAGTATAGTAGCTCCGCCGGTCAGAAATAAGATTAATAGGCCAAATCTTACGCCAAATTTGACCGGGCTGTACAAGGTAGGTAACGGTTTTGACCCAAGAATCGGGTTACGTAATCAAAAAGATTTCCAACAAATTCCCTCTAATTTCAGAAGAAATTCGATGAGCGGAGTTTGGTTGTCTTTGGCCAGGAAGAGTGGAAGAATATGGAAGGAGATATAAGTAACGCAGTGGATCCAATATAAGGTTAATTTATAAATTAAAAGGTAAGGTGGTAAGCAAATGGTTTTAGAAAGAAGACATAGTGAGATTTGAAAACAAGAGAAACTTGAAAAAAAAGAGTTATTTAATTACCATAATTAAAAAAAGAGGAATAAGAGGTTTAAAGTAAACAGAAAATTGAAAGGAAAAAATGAATACCAGATTTAAAAAAAAAGAAACGAAGGTGAAATGAAAGAAATAAGAGATTAAAAAGAAGGAGAAGTTAAAAAAAAGTAAATAAATTATTTGACAAAACAAAAAAAAAGTAGAAGGAAAAGATTTGTAAATCATTGGCAAAGTTATAAGCAAGATTAGGTTAGAAGAATATATGTATGAAAGTGTAAATATAACAAATAAGTATGTAGTAGATGTTTAAGGCTTAAAACTATAGAATAATGGAAGGACAGAGAAATTGATAAGAAATGTTTATAAACTGTGTAAAACAACCTCGACGAAGCGGAAGCAGAAGTAGCAGTTGCATCATAACATCAATTTATCCCTGTATATTCTACGTGGAGCAAGCATCAAACCAATATTGGGGGGTGGGAAAATAATGATGAGCACTTGAGAAAAGTGAATCTTTCACCGTCGACGACTTTCTTATTTGCATATATTGACCGAATTCTGAAGATTGATTTCAAAGGCAGGAAAGCACCGATGAAGTTTAAAAGCAAAAGAACTTCAGGAGGAATCAAAAGTTAGATCTCAGAATGGTATACTCATCATTTATACCGACATTGAGATATCTGAGGGATTCACAGAAGTTAAAAACCCAAGACCATCTACTTAAATGAAAGAGGTTAAAAGTAACGGCAAGATTTTACTATACTCAAATAAGTCAAGTTGTAACGTAGTCACAAATTTCAAACCGAATTCAATTATTTTTGCCCGCCACTGGGTTATTTAGTTAAAACTTGAACTTAAGTCCAAGTAACCACGCCACTGAGGCGTGCAAACAAGCTGCCATAGTCACAGGCTGCATGATCAGCACGCCAGCACATGTACTAGTCAAGTACAAGAAAAGCTTTTCAAAAGAGCTTGCAAGCTCTTTTATACTTACGCCAGTAGAAGCATCAGGCACTCAGCCACTGAGAAGCTCTGACCCCCGGCTATATAAAGCGCGCCATTTGCCCACAGAAATCAGTTTGGTCAGCAAGCTCAACGAGTTAGGTGATCAGACATTTTACTGGGTGACTAGTGGAGCGCGAACTTCCCACACTAGTAAACCCTTGAACGTCGTGTGAATAATCCCCGTGCATTTTCTTAAATATCCGTTCCCATCCGTTGTGTGAAGGTTAGCGTGAACAATCCCGCCTTAACACTTCCCTGGTACATCGTGTGATTTTTCCCCGTACCATCCGTCCCCATCCGTGGTGTTAAGGTTAGCGTGAACAATCCCGCCTTAACACTTCCCTGGTACGTCGTGTGATTTTTCCCCGTACCATCCGTCCTCATCCGTGGTGTTAAGGTTAGCGTGAACCATCCCGCCTTAACACTTCCCTGGTACGTCGTGTGATTTTTCCTCGTACCATCCGTCCTCATCCGTGGTGTTAAGGTTAACGTGAACCATCCCGCCTTAACACTTCCCTGGTACGTCGTGTGATTTTTCCCCGTACCATCCGTCCTCATCCGTTGTGTTAAGGTTAGCGTGAACCATCCCACCTTAACACATCCCTGGTACGTCGTGTGATTTTTCCCCGTGCCATCCGTCCTCATCCGTGGTGTTAAGGTTAGCGTGAACCATCCTGCCTTAACATTTCCTTGGTACGTCGTGTGACTTTCCCCCGTACCATCCGTCCTCATCCCAATCCGTTGTGTTAAGGTTAGCGTGAACCATCCCGCCTTAACACATCCCTGGTACGTCGTGTGATTTTTCCCCGTGCCATCCGTCCTCATCCGTGGTGTTAAGGTTAGCGTGAACCATCCCGCCTTAACATCTCCTTGGTACGTCGTGTGATTATTCCCCGTACTATCTTTTGTTTTCATCAAATATTCTCTCGATACGTCACCGTCTCCCTCTCAGGTTATCATCTTGTTAAATTCAGAATTATTATAGTGGTAAGTCGTGTGAAGTTCCCCTTACCACTACCCAGTTTCAGTATAGAATACAGAATATAATATAGAATAGAATAGATCTAGGATATATATATATATTGAATTTGTAAGAACTAGTCTCTTTAGTATTAAGTTCAGAATTATTCTAGTAGTGATAAGCCGTGTGAAGTTCCCCTTACCACTACATAGTCTCTAGTATAGGTGATAAATAGAACTAGATTAAGTTAGCTGTGTAACTGGTAGGCTATTTTTCAAATAAAGAAATATTTTATTTATATTGTAACTGAAGGAGTTTCATTTTTAAGAAACCCTGGTCCGACGAGCTATCCGCAGCCATCCCAGCAAAACTCCGTTACAAAGTTAAACTTGAAGTTATATATACCATCAAATTCTCAACATATAACTGAATAAATCAAAAGATTTAGGAAACATGCAGAATGCTATGTAGTTGTAGAAAGTACATTATCGGATCCATATAGAGAGAGCAAGTCTATTCTTTTTATGTATGGGTGGACTCTTGATATAATCGGGAGAACTCCATCGTACATTTAGAAATAGTACAAAAAATATCTAACAAGTTAGAGACTCAGAGGTCAATAAGAATGAGCATAGGAAAGGAGAAGCCTCCAGCACAGCTAAAGGAAACAATGACCATTCGTACAAAGAGCATCGTATAAACAAAAAAGCTCAAGCGTAAATTGCTCATCCGTTCTACGCAAAATCCTGCTATTGGAAATACATTTTAACAATCTCGTAGAGAGCAGCCCCACAAAGAAAAGAGGACTTAGTTTATCCCAGGGATATGGTCTAGCTTTTAGTAGCCTTAAGTCAAGGCCGCATGCAACGGACCAGATTCATCAAGAAGCAGCCTGGAGCAATGACAGTAGTATTAGGGTTATAATATGTATTACTTGGCTTTGCAAAAATAAAGCATTATAAACGTCAATAGATTTTAGAAGATAATAGGAATCAAATAGGAAATATATTGTAAAGAGGGAAAATTTTGTTAAGCAGGAGATGAGAGCTAAAAATTATTAGTGAAAATAAAACAAATGTAATCAGAAAAAAGCGATGGAAGACATCAAAACAGAGAAATAAGGAAATTAAAAAGGAAATTAAAAAAAAGATGTTAAAGTGAAATTTGTAAAGAAAAGAAATAAATAAGTAGAAAGGAAAATTGTTTGGAAAGAAATAATTGTTAAGTTTATTGGATAAGTCAAGTATATCAAAATTTGCCAATGAATGAGAATGCAAAAGTTAAAAAAAAACGGATATATTTTGAAGTAGTTAAACGGAAGTAGTAAAAAGACATTTTTTAAGAAATTGTAGAAGGAAAAAACTAAGAAAAACAAGGTATATGAAAGAAACAAAAAAAAAAAGATTAATAGTTATTAGAAAAATGTTCAATATTAAGTGCATAAGGAAGTACATTGCAAGGAAGAAAACGGTAGAGTATACTTTTAATGTGCAAGAAGATTATATACTAAGTATAATATTATAAGGCATTTAATTAATTTAGAATTTGTTTCTATAGAAAATCACTAAATTTTAATTTAAAGAAAAAAAGAGGTAAAATAATTTTTGGAAGACAATATAGTGTTGTAAAAAGTTAATAAGAAAGAAATTAAGTATGAGAAGAAAATAAAAAGACAAATGAAATATTCAGATGTTCACATCTGTATGTAAAATCAAAAATGTAAGAAAATCTAGATGGTAAAAATGTAATGATGTAATGCTAAGAATCTTAACCGAACGAGAATTAAGATATTTTCCGTACAATTAATTGATTGCACTCTCCAGACCTAGTTCCCTGTGGAAACTATTTTTTCAAAGGGGGGCATGGAATTCTTCTGCAACTGTCGGTTGTTTTGCTGATTAGCCTAACAGCTGGCTGCGATGAGCGCTTAGTGGAGCAACCGACGATTACAATAATAATTAACCTGGCATGGTAATTATTATGTAAGACGATTGTTTACTACTAAGCAACTCAGGTGCTGCAACCAGTAGAGCAAACGACAAGGTTGTGTCGTTTGTTTACATCCGCGTTGTGAGCAAAGAAAGTTTACTTCCGAATATTGGGGCAAAAAAGACCAATAACTGGTCTGGTGAGTGCCGTTAAGTGATCAGTCGCGTTGTAACTTTAAGGTGTCAAGTTACCGTTCGGTTCGGGTTAGAATTGCGTGAATTATATATTAAGATAGGTTAGTTTTGTTGTCGTAATAAAGAATTAATGTGTTAAAGAAGTTCGCGAGTTTTATTCATTCCGGTTGATAATTGATATTTTGATATTTTCTATGGATTCTTGTTCTTTGGGACACGACAACGTTACTTTACTTTACTTTCCAAAGATTCAAAAATCAAAAATAGCAATAACTTTCATAAACTTTAACGTTACTCTACAGACAAATTTTCAAATACCAAACAATTATACTCAGGTCCGCATGTATGTAACTTCCACTGGATATGAGACTTGAGGTCAGTCAATTAGCAAAGTTCTAAATGACCATCTCACTCTAAGTCCCAGTCCCCAGTAAAATTTACACTTAGACCACCGAAGTCTAACTGGGGTGGCCCCATGTTGGGCGCAATTTTTGTTATGGAACTATGTTGTGTGATGAACATCAGACGTAAAGTCCAGACTGCCAGCATGAGCTGACAGATCACTCGACGGACAGCGTTGCCTGCAGGGCGGCACGCTAGCTCGCCTCGGCTATTACGGAGAGTGTGCGGAGGTTCCACGAAAAACCTGCCGCTGCCGTCTGCCATAATCAAAAAAAAAATCGTGCCTATTTAACCACACGCCGGCACACATTCAGTCCTGAAGGGACCTTGCCGTCACTTACCTACATCCAATATTGAACGAGCAGATGATATGCCTTCACTGCATGCCCCAACCACCCATACGACACTGAGGGCAGCAAATTAGTTTCAGTGTCCCTTATTTACCTGTAAAGAGACTAGAGCGGACTTATACGACCTTCATGTGAGAGGGCTCCAGGAAGTAAAGGACGAAATAAAAGCTCTCAGCAAATCATTTTTAAGTTATAATTATTTCCTTTGTTTTATTTCGACCTGCTTCTCGCTCCAACGTGTCCTACCGTTTAACGAGGTATGGACCCTTAGTCTTATAAAACAGATATACGTTGCAGCTGCTCTGCAAAAAAAATCCGCCATATGGGCTTACCTGACTGCACCTGACTTATTGTTTTCTAACTAAAGGATTATTCCTACTTACATTACCATAGAGTATCAAAAAATGTTAGTCAAGTTATCTAGGACTGGTACTATAAAACTTTCAATATGTACTCATGTGGAGCCATCTGCGTGACTTTCTCATCAACGATGAGCAGTCATATATGTTATAATCCAGGCGTGTATTTCAAAAAAAAAATTGCGACTTTAATTCTAGCTATTAATTAAAATAATCTCATAAACATTTGAATATATCTATACACTATAAAACTTCCCAGTATGTACTCATGTAGAGCCATCTGCGTGACTTTCTCATCAACGATGAGCGTTCCTATATGCTATAATCTAGGCTTGTATTTCAAAAAAATTTTAGCGACTTTAATTCTAGCTATTAATTAAAATAATCTCACAAACATTTGGATATATCTACACCTTAATCTACGTTATTGGTTCGGAAAACTTGATGGATACATTTATAATTGATACTCTAAGCTGTGCCCATATGTGATTCCTTTTTGTTATTTATTTATTGCAGGTATCTGAGGATTTCACTATGCTTCCGTCAAACTAGATAATCTGTCGAATGGCACATAGGCCCTGCCGTACTCTTGGATGTAGGAACAGTGCGTAGATAAGGCACCCGCAAACCCCCGCCAGGCGGGGGGCCCCGGAAATTTAGGGGCCCCAAAACTGGTAACTAAATTTTCAAAGAATTCCAACATTTTACTCTAAAAGTATACATATAATAAAAGTCATGAAAATTTCAGAGAAATATCTTTTTTTTCCAGATATTTTCAATTTTATTGCTCATTTTACTACTGATTTTTATAGATTATATACCATTCTCATATCCGGAATTCAACATTACCAACACATTTTTCATATTTGGCTATTAGCATAGACAAACTAATACATACAAAGACCTGCGACGATGCTTCAACGTGATGTAGGGAAAGCCTCAATTTCTTCTTAAAAAATTACAGAAAATGTTTCGGCAGAACTTTTGTTCACTTTGGTGGCCGACTGGAGCTATTTTCAGATACAATACTTTACTGTGCGTCGTTGTCAGCCTCCAAAAATGCGTACAAATTTCAAAGAAAAGATTTCCAGTAAATCTCTAAGAAAAAATTGTGGTCTTCCCTACATCAGGTCGAGGAGGCATCGTCGCAGTCTTTGTATCTTATTAGTTTGTCAATGCTAATAGCGAGGCAATGCTGTTGCCTCCAATAATGCATACAAATTCGAATGAAAAATGTCCAGTAAATTTCTAGGAAAAAAATGAGGCCTTCCCTACTTCAGGTGAAGCATCGTTGATTTTTGAACTGAATTCCTATTACTGAAATTATAGAAAATGAGCAATCTGCCTTAAAACAGGCAAATTTTATTGTTTTTCTGGGAATCAGAAAGATAGCTGCGTATTTAAGTAAAAAGTATTTAGATTTTTTCAGTCTAGATTTGGATGCGCGACGGGATATATCCATACAAAGGATACTCAAAATAGCACGACTTCATGTAAAGTGTTTCGATTCTCATTGGAGATTATATTATTTTATTATTAAATTGAGAATATAAGTAAAATATAGAACTTAATATTCAAATATTTTTCATATACATTCGTATAAGTGTCGTGCAAAGTATTTTTGTGTGAAAATGAGTGAAAGGAAATATATGAGTGGTGCACAAAAACGAAAATTGAGACAAGAAAAATGTGAAAAAGCACATAAGTTACCGAAGATTAGTAGTTTCTTTGAAAAAGCCTCAGAAGCTAGTGCGTCTACCTCAGTTAAAATTATTGGAGCTGATGAAAATGTTGCAATTGTCGAACAGGAATCAAATATAGCTGCCTCAGAAAACGAAGATGAATGTGATCAGGAGGATCTAACACATTTTGTTACAGACAGGGCTTTATTTTCGGGACACCTATCGGACGATGTAAAACGAAAAATTATTGCTGCAGGTCCAAATAAACCCATGGGTCCATTTCCGAAGAATGAAAATGACAATAGAGCCTTCAGCACTGATTACTATGTGGTTAAAACAAGAACTGGCCAACAAATTGATCGTTTTTGGCTTTGTTACTCTCAGGCATTGAATGGGGTTTATTGTCAACCGTGTTGGCTTTTCTCTGATAATGTAAAAGCAGTAAGTTGGTGTAAGGGAACAATTAATGACTGGAGAGGCTTGAGTAAGAAAATTAAAATTCACGAAGAAAGTCATGCTCATTTGGAATCATGTATAACCTACAGCACTTGGGAGAAAAATAGAACCATCGATAATCGAAGAAGTAGTAATGAAAAAATTAAAGAAGTTTTAATAAGAATCTGCGATGTGATAAGAACTTTATCAATTTGCAATATGGCTTTACGAGGTCATCGAGAAAGTATAAGCGCTTAACGAAATTGGAGCAACGAGTGGTAATTTCTTAAATATTATTGACTTAATATCGCGATATGACCCCATACTAAAAGCCCATTTGTCAAATACCAATATTCGAAATAAGTACTTGAGTCCTGACATCCAAAATGAAATAATTACACATCTGGCTAAAAGCGTTTTAGAAAAAATAACGGAAGGTATCAATGACGCTCCATTCTTTTCCCTTATAATTGATAGTACCCAAGATATATCCAAAAAAGACCAACTAAGTATTGTTATACGGTATGCAAGCATAAAGCCAAATGCAGATAAAGGAGTACATAACAAACTAGAAGTAAAAGAGTCATTTATTGGATTTATAGAACTAACCGAACAAAATTCACAGAACCTTGAGAATGTCGTTCTTACTGCCTTGGATAATTTTAAAATTAAAATTGAAAAGTGTCGGGGACAAGGATATGATGGGGCTGCTAATATGTCTGGAAAATATAGCGGTTTGCAGGCAAGAATCAAGAATCGAGTTGCTACTGCTGATTATGTGCATTGCTCAGCTCACAATTTGAATTTAGTTTTAAATGATTCGGTTAAGAACATTAGAGAGATTCAAAACTTCTATGGCCTTCTACAAAGTATTTATGTTTTTTTCAGTGAAAGTCTCCCGCGTTGGCAAGCACTAAATGAAACATCATTACATGTAAATAAAATGAAATACACCCTCAAAAAACTCTGCCTGACAAGGTGGTCCTCTAGATATGAATGTTTACTCTCTATAAGATATAATTATCAATCGGTGATGCAATGCTTATCAAACTTCATCTTATTGTGCAAAAAACCAAATGATAGAAATGAAGCAAAGTCTTTGCAGAATAAAATGGACAGTTACGAGTTCATTTTAATACTCGTGTTTCAAAGTAAAATCTTAGAAGCCGTAAATTTAATTTCAAAACTACTACAGAGTCCCTCATGCGATTTAGAAAAAGCTTGCGAATTGCTCAACACTGGACAAAAGAACTTATCACAACTTCGACACAATTTCGATAAACTTGAAGAAGAAGCTAATAGCCTAGCAAAGTCTTGGAATATTCAGCCTAAGTTGAAAGAAAAACGCCAGAAGAAATTTTTTGATGAATTTGAGGATGGCTGCGTAATTCCTAATCCCTTGAAAAAATTTCAGATTGAAGTTTTTAATGCATCACTTGATATTATTATCAACCAACTATCTAGAAGATTTTCCTCTATACATGAAATTGTGAAGCTTTTCACATTTCTCAACCCTTCAAAATTTATCAGTTTAACGAATGAAGCAATAATGGAATGTGGAAGGCAGGTTCTGAGCAAATATGGTGATGATTTTTCGGAAGACCTACCTATTCAGTTAATTAATTTCAAGACTGTTTTCAGCAATGATATTAAACAAAAGTCATCTATTAAAGAACTGGCAAATTTTATTAATAGTGGAAAATACATGTGTAGCAACTAGTCTTCCAGATTTGTGTACATTATTTCAATTATATTTAACATTACCGGTAACATCCGCAACAGCAGAAAGATCGTTTTCGAAACTGAAATTGATTAAAACTTATTTACGCAGCACTATTAAACAAGTTCGGTTAAGTGCTTTGGCTGTTATAAGTATTGAACATGAACAAAGTAAGTCCGTCAATCTAGAAGAGCTAGTTGAAAACTTTATGCTTCTGAAAAAAAGACGCTTTTGTGTTTCATCTTCTAATTAAGTCGGGTAAGTTCTTGTAATTTCTTCTTTTTATAATTCACTGTTTAATTTAACTGCACTTTTGAGCATCTGTATCATCCTCAGATATAAGAAAAATTTGTAATAATATTTTTGGATATTATTATAATAAATACCAAATTTTACACCATACTTATTATTTTACCAGAGAGGATTTATATATAGGTATAATATGTATATGTATTAATACATGCATAATGTCCATACTTAACTAGGAATATTTATATATTCCACAACTTTTTGCTCTCAATTATGAATGTCTTGCGTTCTATAAAGTACAGTATCGACTATACCTGAGGTCTAAATGTATATTTAAAAAGGGCCCCTAAAAATTTTCGCGGGTGGGCCCCTGAATTCTTATCTACGCCACTGTGTAGGAAATATCAATAGTGCTACACACACGTATACTATGGTGGTTAATAATAGGCTTGATTGTGTTAGACAATCACAGAGGGCGTAATGGAATCAAATGTATTTTAAAATTTTGCAATATAATCAAAAATTTGGCAATATGATCAAAATGTTTCAATATAATCAAGAATGGTTCAAATCAAAAATTATATATAAAGAAATATACACACAACATCAACATCAACATCAACATGGCGTTTCCCCAAAGGAGCTCCCTGGAGGTGATGACGATGTCTACGAAAGAAGAGAAAACATTTGCCGTGCTAATACTACAAATATTTCTTGCTTCCTTTGATACGGCTGACAATTCGTACTTAGAGAAGCTGCTTAATTATATCTACAAGCTTGCCAATACCTGTCTGTATTGGAGGTCTAGGCTACGCTATTTGCATCTTTATGATATCACCTGACTCCCTACTATGCATTGGGTGAGACTGCTGATTTTACCTGAATAATTGACACTTATGATTAAAATTCAGTAATTGCCACCAGATGTTCTTGTACGACTAACAGAATGCCGATATGATCTCTTTCCTGCTACCTTTACCACGAATTCTTTTGTTTTTTTCCTTTTTTTCTTTTCTCACGTTACCATCAGGTACATAACCAACAGTTGAGGATAACGGGGGGCGGCGGAGAATTGCCGCGGCAACTAATATGACGGTGGCTTAGCCAAAAGTATTCAATTAAACCAAGCTAGATGTATCACATTTGTAAACGAGTTTATAAACTAATTACATGCTTCCTTCAAGTAATGTAAAGCTTTGGTGTTATTTATAAGCTTTTCTGTTATTATATTGCTGCACGGTTGAATTTATCACGATTTTACCGCCGAGGTGAAGATGCTGTCGGAGTCTCGATTGTTTTCCTCAGGTACCGGAGCGAATTTTCTCCTGGTGCGGGGTAGTTGGAAAATAGTAAGATTACCCTTTTATAATCGCTTCCACTTTTATGAGTACCAACTCTCACATCACCCGTATGGTTGCCATCGGCAAATTGAACTTGTCGTGTATAATAAATTTGCTGATTGGCTGCCTCGGGATATGAAATTAAAGATGACAAGTGAAAAAGCTAGAATTGGTCTAATGCACGTATGAAATTTCGTATGGTCACCCATTTCAGCAATTTTGATTTTTTGCCTTGGTTTCTCGCATATATTTCTAGAACGACTCTTCGGACAGAAAAAATGGTTATAACCAATTTTATAGGATTTCCTATTCTAAAATGGTTTTTAGTACAATAAAAATGTCTAGGACTGATCGTTTTCAAAGTATACGTAAAAAACCTAAATTTTTATATGGCAACACCAAGAAGGAGTTGTCCGAATTACTCCATTTTTGAAATTTTATTTGCTAGTACAATGAAAATACCATGTATCAAATTTCAGCTTTCTACGTCAACGCGTTCTCAGGCAATGTCCAAATATATAGCGGAAAACGAAAGTTTTGTATGGCAACCACACGAAGGAGTTGCCCGATTTGTCTCATTTTCGAACTTAATTTTACTTTTTTTTTTAGAAGTGCGTGTACAAAATTTCAGCTCTCTAAGTAATGCATTCTCGAGTTATCGTGCGCACGGACGGACGGACGGACGGACATGCAAAAATCAAAACTACTTTTAACATTATGCGTGGGTGTCCAATCCATTTTGCTCCGCCATCATTATTTTGAGGTGTTACAAACGGAATGACAAACTTAGTATACCCTATAGATTTCATCTAGGTTATAAAAATGAGGCGATATCCTCTTGCATAGCAATGCAAACTCTTGTTACTCAGGACAGTATGTTCGGTACGGATAAATTTTTGGTGAATTGCGTGTACGTCGTTTCGACGGATAAATAATTTTGCTGATTGAGAATAGGTTAATATTAAGATGGAGAAATGTATTAAAATTACTTACAAGATTTATTTTATCGCCGATGTCCGCGGAAGATTTTTCCTTTACCAAATCCTTGATCTTTTCACTTGTGAAGGTTTGACACGGAGAAGATTGTCGTCTTCTTCCTTCCGTCAGACGAGAGTAAAGGAAGCGTTCTTCTTGCCGCGGGTGCGTTCGAGATATCTGTCTCACCGCAGCCGGCCTACACGCTTCAGTATTACTCAGTGTAGCATGTTGCTATATGCAATACGCTACGACCATAACAAGGATTGACTTAGTATAATTGAACTACTATGAATTTCCTTGTTACGAAGAACCCCACAGTAAGCTTTATTAATGAAATATGAAGTGATGATTAACAGTAATGCTTTAGGTTTAACATCGAATTTTATAGAAAAATGAATTGGTTATTTACGTAATAGATTTCTAAGTCGAAATCTCTCGCAAAGAGGCTAGTGAGTTACCTGTGTCGCAGCCGGGAAGAATAGTTTAGATCCACGGTTAATATTTTCTTCATGCTGGTCATACATTGAGCCTTTACACCTTTACTTGGGCTTTGCTAGTACTACTGGATTACTGTCAGACGTCACCTGAAATTGCAAGATTTACGAAATGGACCATTAAATTATACCAATTCTCACCGAATGGACTTCTGTGAGCTATTTTATTTTACTCATGCTGGATACTCCCTG
Organism: Dioctria linearis; assembly: GCA_963930735.1. Classification (NCBI taxonomy): domain Eukaryota; kingdom Metazoa; phylum Arthropoda; class Insecta; order Diptera; family Asilidae; genus Dioctria; species Dioctria linearis. The sequence continues at coordinate 51,664,878 of OZ005743.1, read as the reverse complement.
GAATATAAAGCTTCGTCATCCGTTTCCTGGAAATAGATTTATATGATAGATAAGATAATCATGTAGAAAATGAATTTGTAAATAGATTAGATAGGTATAGATATTTTTTTTACAAACTAGATAAATTACTGAAGTACCTTATCAAGATCAGGGTTGTAAATGAGCGGACTCATTTATCATATCAACTCATCGCTCAACTCAGGATTTGAGTCCGCTCAATCATTGAGTCCACTCAACAGTTGAGCGGTGGTTCATCGCTCGAATTTGAGCGGACTCACTGGTTGAGCGGACTCAATCGTGAGCGGACTCAGTCTTGAGCGGACTCATTGCTTGAATGGACTTGAGCGGACTCAAGTCTTGAGCGGACTCACTGCCTGAGCGGACTCACTGCCTGAGCGGACTCATCATTTGAGTTGACTCAAATCATATTTTAAATAACATAAAGAGAGTCTGACTTAATTAAAATTGAAACTGAAATTTCAATAAAATAAGAAAAGCTTATAAAAAAGTCACTCATTATATTATATTTTATTAATTTAGCTTTTGCTAATTTTCGTAGCCAACATTTCCTCTTCCTCCTTCCTTCCTTATTTAAAATATTATTTGAGTCCGCTCAACTCAAATGATGAGTCCGCTCAGGCAGTGAGTCCGCTCAAGTCCATTCAAGCAATGAGTCCGCTCAAGACTGAGTCCGCTCACGATTGAGTCCGCTCAACCAGTGAGTCCGCTCAAATTTCGAGCGATGAACCACCGCTCAAATGTTGAGCGGACTCAATGATTGAGCGGAGTCAAATCCTGAGTTGAGCGATGAGTTGAGTCAAAATGTGAGTCCTTTACATCCCTAGTCAAGATGATGTACGGCGTGCAGTGAACTATGCAATGTGCAACCAGTATTCTAAAGAAAAAATGAGGAAATCAAAAATCAGAAAGAGAATGCAATACTTATCGCGAATCAAACGAAATGTAGAAATTAGATACAATATCTTACCTCCTCGGTTCAACCTGCTCTCGCAAACAGAACCCATAGCCTAAAACTGAAGGAAGAAATTAGAAAAAATTAGAAATCTATATCATAGTCGGACTTACCTGGGACATCCGCTATCTATATACTTGAGTTGTTCGCAGCCCAAAGCATAACTTCCCAACAGCAAACATAATTTGAAACGACATGAATACTCGCCCCGCCAAAAGAAGGTGTTAAAATACAAATCCGAAAACTTCACGTAAATCAAAACATAACTTCCGTATAACATCAGATGAAGATGTAGATTTCAGACTGGGTCAAGCCTGGGACGAAAATTTGTCAAGTGTCGGGTTAGAGCCAATTAAGGAAACTCCTTATACGAGCTTGAAGATCTGCAAGGAAAACCGTTAGGAGTCTATCACGCCAAACACATCAGGCAGTGATAACCATTCTAGAATCGTCATCTATCTTTTGTCCCTTTTATTCCTGGTATCCCTAATAAGGCATCCGGCCAGCTTCACTGGCAAACTACAGGATGCCAATGTGCCGCTTACGACATCCCCAGCCTAGCGGACGGCATACCTTTTGGACAATAGCGATTTTTTCTCCCTTCCCCACTCCCTAGCATAGTAACGCTCATTGTACTTTAGTCCCCTCCTATATGGTAACCCTGCGGCAGATAGCCTGTCGTAGGAATCCCATTTGTGTATATGTCTTCGGAAATTTTAGGAAGAGTACCAGCATGTCACTACTTCGACGACGCCTTGGAGACACACCCTTGAACAATCGCCGGTCCGAGATCAGAGTTAGATACTGTGCCGTTAAAGCATAATGACCCAGTTGGTTAGGTTACTGATCGCGAGCTTTTCTCAGCATCTCGGTGAAGGAAGGCAGAGAGACATCGACCGGCTGGATTTTTTAGGTTACCAGCTTGTCGATGTACTTCTGGTTTCCAACACGGACACGGATGTCGAGGTCTGCTCGAAGACTGACGGGACTTCAGGGATGTGTCCTCGATGCGTCATCGGTCAAGTAGGGCCAACAGTCGTAGTCGAGTACGAGTAATGAGGAATGCTCTTATTGGGTTGTGGGTCGAGACACACATTGGTCGCCCGCAGCGATGAGGCGTATGTTTAAGACTGGCTAGCTCAGTCGACCACGCTGCCCTGTTATGTTCGTAGTGTACTGCATATAGCAACATGCTACACTGAGAATTACTGCAGCATGTATACCGGCCGGCTGCCATACCAACAGTCTGCACGCCCTCCGACTCGAAGAATTATTACCGGCTGCTGGAGAAGAAGAAGACAATCTTCTCTGTCTTGTAAAATCTCCTACAGTGAACACACCGAAGAATGGATTAATTGAGTTTCCGAAGGCATCGAAAAGGAACTAGACCCTGCACGTAAGTCCAAAGGATTTTTCATCCCTAAATATAATCTATTTCAATCGATAAAATTATTTTCCCTAGTTTCAGGCAAAAAAATCCGAAAATTATTGAAATTCAGTCACAGTCGCCGCTCTACGCGGTAAGTAACCATATTTGCGAGAGATAAAAGTTGGCAAAATCAGCTGTATATTTTCCCGTAAGGATAGATTCAAAGGAACTACCTATATCTGGTAAATTCGGCAAGTTCCTCGTCATCGAGTACAACTACAACACCTATAATTTAGGATCTATGGCAGTAGATTTAGTAGACGTCGTCTTAGACAAAGGAGCGCCTGAACTCATTTAAGAACCAGAAGCCACGTTGATCAGTATTTTGCAACCACTGACGTGTCGTACTAAAGATAAAGGAAATTAATGAATTTTTGGATTGATAACTCTTTCGACTGCCTAATGATAGTTTTCTAGTCGAGCATTAACGATAGTTTTCTTGTTAAGCATTCACAATAGTTCCTTAGTTAATCATTCATATGTATTTTTAAGAAATTTAGCTATATAGGTTTAGTTTCCATTAACTCAGTGTTTGAAATCAACACTAATGCTAGATGCTATTACTAATATAATTTTGAAATTTCTGCAATTTTTTCGGTAGAGCAGCACATAGTCAATTTAGATTGAGGCATTGTACCGCGAAAAGTTTATGACGATTAATGCAACTGTGTTATGGTCGTAGCGTATTGCATATAGCAATATGCTACACTTTGAAATACTGCAGCGTGTATGGCGACTGCTGTCAAACAAAATACACGAACGCACCCAGACCGAGAGAAGTGCGTTTCCTCGAATGCTTTGTGGCATGCTGGCTGGGTGACAGGAAGAGGAAGACGAGTGTATCTTGTGAAAAAGTGTGAAACGTGGAGACTAAAAAATTTCCTAAATTTTTTTAAAAAAATAAATAAATCGGGAAAATTAAATAACTCAAAAAACATATTGAGTTGAACAGTAGAAACCAGCGAAATTAAATAAAAAGAGAAAACTTAAACAAACTAAATTCGACAATATCCCATTGGAAAAAGAAAATCCTTATACAATTACGAAAATAAGGAGAATCCGACCGAAAAAATAGTATACATATTGTTGTTGGTAGATTCCAACTATTTGGTGGCACTGGACTGGGGTTCTGGGCTACTGAGGGGACTCCGTCTAGTGGTATACGTCACAGGGTATGTCTGGGGAATTCCTTTCGTACCGTCTGGCTGACCAGGAGATGACGTCATCTGGTTGGCTGATCCCCGTCAGCTCGTCATCTGGTTGGCTGATCCCCGTCAGCTGGTCAAGCTCTGTCTTAGCTGATTTTTAATAAAATAATGCTGACTTTTAATAAAATAATGCTGACTTTTGCTGGAATCGAACCGAGAACGATTGGTTTTGTAAAATCGGAGGCGCTCTAACATCAGACCATGGAGGTGTTGTGTGAATGTTCTTTAAACTTGCTATATACGCTTAGAGTTGTGGGACAGAGGCATCAGGACTCTTTTGCGAGGGTAGAAAGACAAGCCAGACAGACAGGACACACACGTACACACACACACACACACACACACACACACCACACACACACACACACACACACACACACACACACGCACACACACACACACACACACACACACACACACACACACACACACACACACACACACACACACACACACACACACACACACACACACACACACACACACACACACACACACACACACACACACACACACACACACACACACACACACACACACACACACACACACACACACACACACACACACACACACACACACACACACACACACACACACACACACACACACACACACACACACACACACACACACACACACACACACACACACACACACACACACACACACACACACACACACACACACACACACACACACACACACACACACACACACACACACACACACACACACACACACACACACACACACACACACACACACACACACACACACACACACACACACACACACACACACACACACACACACACACACACACACACACACACACACACACACACACACACACACACACACACACACACACACACACACACACACACACACACACACACACACACACACACACACACACACACACACACACACACACACACACACACACACACACACACACACACACACACACACACACACACACACACACACACACACACACACACACACACACACACACACACACACACACACACACACACACACACACACACACACACACACACACACACACACACACACACACACACACACACACACACACACACACACACACACACACACACACACACACACACACACACACACACACACACACACACACACACACACACACACACACACACACACACACACACACACACACACACACACACACACACACACACACACACACACACACACACACACACACACACACACACACACACACACACACACACACACACACACACACACACACACACACACACACACACACACACACACACACACACGCACACACACACACACACACACACACACACACACACACACACACACACACACACACACACACACACACACACACACACACACACACACACACACACACACACACACACACACACACACACACACACACACACACACACACACACACACACACACACACACACACACACACACACACACACACACACACACACACACACACACACACACACACACACACACACACACACACACACACACACACACACACACACACACACACACACACACACACACACACACACACACACACACACACACACACACACACACACACACACACACACACACACACACACACACACTACGTCATACTAAAAGTTTTTCCACCTGGCGATATTCCGTATTGCACCATGTTATTAAATTAGCAACAACAACAACTAACGTTCGTAGATTATTGGCTTAGATAAGAAATGGCATAAGTTTTAATCTTCGGGTGAAATGCTTCTAATTTGATTCATTGCATAAACAATTCGTACAGCCGAATAATGTCAACAAAATCGCAGTCGAATAATGTAAACAAAATTCGCTCAGACGCTGGAAAAAAAAAACAAATGATAAGTTGTCTTAGATGAGTACTTATAATTGAAAAAAAAATCAACATCAACTATAACGTAAGTTGTGGTCTGTATGTATCTTTTATAAAGAAGAGTGATCATGATGTTCGATATCTAAAAAGAGTTCACGGCTGCTTGGGATGGTAAGAATGGAAATTAAAGCCTAGAAAATGTTCGGTGTAGGGGTGTGCGTGTACTGAAAAGTCTTATCAGAAATCCTCTACGGGCTATGGTTTTCGTGATATTAGCGATCATACCTTTTCTGATGTAATTCATATTACTCATAATTCAAGTCTAGGCTATTTTTGTAAGCATTAAGTTGAGAATTGGTTAAAACTTTGATGAGCTATAATATTAATGTAGGGACATAGATGAGTAATGAAAATTGTATAGGTGCAGCCTTGTTAGAAAATTTTTACTCTTCAAGTGTAATGGCATGACTGGTAATTTTAAATCAAACAAACTCGCACAGTTGAGAAAAGTAAACAAGTTGAACAATTTTTTTTTGTGTCTATTAGAAAGTCTTCCGCTCAGTAAAAACCTTATCAACAATGCGGCTTCATATTTATATCCTCTAAAGTATCATCATCCGAAATGGTGTTGTATCAGGAAGGCACGGCTTCATGATCCAAGGCTTAAATAAGAAGGCGGTAGTATGATATGTTGATTTGAGGAATATCTTAGATGATTAGTGGTAGTTGTATGGGTGGAGTAAAAGCCTTATCAACAATTTTTTTATGATCAAGTGTAATGGCGTGGTCAATGTGGCCACTTGAAATCTGTCTAGAGTATCTTTTTAGCGTAGCCCGAAAGTGATTTGCGTAGATACACCTTATAGAAAATGTGAAATCTTACCAATTTAAAGCTTTACAGGAAGATATTGCTATGATATTAATATAGTATGATATGTGGAATTAGATGAGTAGTGGAAGTCGTATGGGTGAAGCAAAAACCTGATTTTTGGTGATCTAGTATAATGGAATGTTCAGTGTTGCCATACGAAATCATACTAGTGTAACTGTTTAGCAAAGTGATCTTTCCTGGTTAGGCGATGAGAGTTCGACAGCAAAATCCCATGTTATTTCTTATGGATGTCCAAATTTACTTTTGCAATTATCTCGCCCTAACACATCATCTGTCTCTCTCTAACACATATGCTTGAGGTAGACTTGGTCATATACTTGCCTCCTTGGAGCTTAGTTATCAGTTGTTTGCTTTATTTGCTATGAGTACAGTGCGCTATACACATTTTGGCTTAGGTTGAGAGTGGGTTAAATGAAAAGCATTGATGATAGAAGATACTGCTATGATATTAAGTAATGGAAATTGTATGGGAGCAGTAAAAAAATAATTTTTGGTTGTCAGGTGTGAGCAGGTAATTTGATATTACCTTTTGCCAAGATCGTGGTGGTTGAGATTGGGTTAAGCTTAAGGTACTCGAAGTTTATTTTATGGGTGGTGGGCGTGCGTAATATACTAGAAAGCTTTAGTGAATACAATTCTTTTTAACCAGCTGACTCTGCCAATACATCTATGTCGCTCTAACATAAATCTGTGTTCATATTTTTGGTGGACATGATAGCTTGAAATTATCTGATGAGTATTGGTCAATGAGGAAGTCTATAGATCTGGGATTAACAAATATTTTGAGAATAGGTGAAGTTTGGTGATGCGTGAAGTTTCTTTTACGTCTGTCGGATGCGCGTAATCTAGTAAGAAGTTTTAGTGAATACCATATATTTCAACCATATCGTTCTAACACACAACATCTGTCTCGCTCTAACACACATGCCTGAGGTAGACATGATCGTTTACATGCCAGCTTGGAGCTTTGGGTTATCAGTTGCTTGATTGATATGCTATGGCTATCTGGAATTATCATGCTTGTGTTGGGCTGGTCTGTATACTTGGTGGATGAGAGCTATAGCGACAGTATTCTATCGTTTACTTGCCAGTTTGGAACTTGGTGTTATCAGTTGTTTGCTTTATATGCTCTGGCTGTGAGGGGTTGTCATGTGTTGAGCTGGGCTGGGTGAATACATATCTAAAAATAGATCACGTGAAACTGCTGCGAAACCTTGATGACCTATGATTCAATGTGGGATGACACTAATATAGTATGATGTGTTGACTTAGATGAGTAGTGAAAGTTGTTTGGGTACAGTGAAAGATTTGTCATCAAATTTTTGGTGATAAGGTGTAATGGCACGACCAGTGTTGCCACTCGAAATCTTTCTAGAGTACCTTGTTAGCCTAGCCTGAAAAGATTCGAGCAGACACATCTAAAAAAATTACATAATATGATAAAGAGAGCTTCATGATATATATCAAAATGGATGCCAATGGATTACATAAGGAAAGTAGGTTCACTTCATCTGCAAACAGCAAATATGGCTGTAATCGACACACGGTGTAAGCAATAATCATTCTTGCTTCAATTATCACTATTAAGCGATGTGTGCCGCAGAAAATATATTACGTCTAGTCTAGTCTAAAATATGTATTGTTAATAAAAAATTGTATTATGGTTGTAATGCCATTTATTGAAATAATTTGTTTTAATTGTATTATAGCTTAAGTCTAAACTCTTTTATCTTTAGTACAGCAAAGCCAAGATTTCATAGATATAGATTGGTCCTTATAATGAATATTCCTTATGCCTTTAGACCAACGTGGCTTTAGAAGGTACGTTGTGCACCATTTTCACAAATAACATCTCTCCGTCTTTACTTTTTGCGATCTTTGTTGGAATATTGTGATTTTTCGACCTGTTTATAGGGGAAAGTCGACTCGTTTTTGGATGAAAGGCTTTCTTCTTTATTTCTGGAAAGCATCGCTTTTATAGATGTAGACTGAGCCTTATATGAATATTCTTTACTCCTTAGAACTCATGTTGGAATTATTGCGTAATTAGCTAGCCAAGAAACAGTGATCTGTTTGGGTAAAGAGCAAAATATCAACTGAAAAACAAGTTATGAAACTACAATTTATATGTATTTGACAAATGGTCTTAGAGGCAGCAATTTGTCCTTGACCTCTGACGTCACCTTAACCTTTGAAACCGAAAGTGTCTGCTCTTGGGTTCACTTAGATGGTGGAAAAAAAATTTATAAGAATCTCGTAACTGCATTCCTTATAAACCTGATATAAATTCATATGTACACAAACCGAGCTACAGATTCTTGTTCTAGATGAAAGCACATCTAATAGAATGATCGGAAAATAAATATCAGCAAAATGAAAGGCTATAAGAATTTGGTGGTAGTATGTTCCATACAAAATCTAACAGGAAATTTTGATTACATACACCTCTGTACCATAAGATTATCAGAATTAATACTTTTTAATTTTTAATAAATGATATTTTTTCTATATGGCCTTCTTTCATTCAATTTCCCATACTAAGTCCGAAACTCCCAAACAATGTTTGACCACTACAACGGGTGGTGGTGGTGGGTGCCTGCTCTCTGATGGCACTTTGAAACGGATATTTGGCACGTGGCCTCGGAGGTTTCAATTTCACGCTGACCTCTGACGTCACCTTGACGTATGAGATCAAGGGGAAATGAGGTCAGATAACCGCTTAACAGCTTTTCAAACAGCTCTGATAACAGCTTAACAGCTTTTAAAACAGTTCTGATAACAGCTTATCAGCTTTTCAAACAGCTCTGATAACAGCTGAACAGCTTTTAAACAGCTCTGATAACAGCTTAACAACTTTTCAAACAGCTCTTATAACAGCTTAACAGCTTTTAAACAGGTCTGATAACAGCTTAAAAGCTTTTAAAACAGGTCTGATAACAGCTTAACAGCTTTTAAACAGCTCTGATAACAGCTTAACAGCTTTTCAAACAGTTTAACAGCTTTTAAACAGGTCTGATAACAGCTTAATTAGTAAGAAAGTAAGGAAATTGAATAAAAGAAGGTTATATAGAAAAAATATCATTTATTAAAAATTAAAAAGTATTACTTCTTATAATCTTATCGTACAGAGCTGTATGTAATCAAAATTTCCTGTTAGATTTTGTATGGAACATACTACCACCAAATTCTTATAGCCTTTCATTTTGCTGATATTTATTTTCCGATCTAATAGAATGTGCTTTCATCTTGAACAAGAATCTATAGCTCGGTTTGTGTACATATGAATTTATATAAGGTTTATAAGGAAATGCAGTTACCATATTCTTATAAAATTTTCTTCCAACATCCAAGTGAACCCAAGAGCAGACACTTTCGATTTCAAAGGTTAAGGTGACGTCAGAGGTCAAGGACAAATTGCTGGTTCCAAGACCATTTGTCAAATACTTATAAATAGTAGTTTCATAACTT
>OZ005743.1:51632502-51650002 GCA_963930735.1 Dioctria linearis | reverse complement strand
TTCAATCGTTGGAGAGGGAGTACTGTAAATACGTTTGAATTTGAACTATCACTCGAGTTAAAAGAGAAAAAGAACAGAAAGATTTTCACTTTCTTTAGATCGCCCCTAAGTCCCAAGTCAAGTATGGGCTGGGTTTGAAATGATCGCCAAGGACATCTAATCAGATATAATTGTGTAACGATAGAGAGATGTACCTTTTAAGTACCTTTAAGTACCTATAGGCCTATCTAATAAGTGCTACGGATGTGAAATTAAGAAAAAAAATTAAAGAAGTGAATAAATGTAAATTTTGATTATAACGTAATGAAGTCTTATAGTTTATCACTTCTCCCTCTCACTCTCCTGGAGCCCTCTTGTCATGAAGGTTGCCTAGGTCGGCTCTACTCCCTTTACAGGTCAACAAGGGACACTGAACTAATTTGCTGCCCGCAGTGTCGTATGGGTGGTTGGGGCATGCAGTGAAGGCATACCATCTGCGCCTTCAACATTCGATGTAGGTAAGTGATGTAAAGGTCCCTTCAGGACTGATTGTGGGCCGGCGTATTGTTAAATAGGCACGATTTTTTTTATTATGGCTGACGGCAGCTGCAGGTTTTTAGTGGAACCTCCCCACACTCTCCGCCAATGAGCCGAGGCGAGCTAGCGTGCCGCCCTGCAGTCAACGCTGTCCGTCGAGTGATCTGTCAGCTCATGCTGGCAGTCTGGACTTCACGTCCAAGCCAATCACTCTACATAGTTCCATAACAACTGGTAGCATATAGATGCTAGTGTTAGTTTTTGAACAGATGTTTAAAATCTCGAGACATATTGTCATCTTGTCGTTGCTTAATTCATAAATAATTATAAGTGAGACCAATGAGCGGCTACTGATATTTAGTCATGAGTATTCAATAGGGTTGGGACCTGGGATAGCAAGTTAAGGCATTCTAAATTTAAACCAAAGAAATTTTTTTTGTTCTTGAAACCAGAACAGGTATGAGTGTATATTCATGGGATGCTGGAGCGCTTCATCATGCCGTGGAAGTAGTTATGCTATGCGGATTCTGGCGCACTTTTTCCATACAAAAAGTGCACGGAAAATTCCAACTATTTTGGCGCTTCTGGACCGGATTCTGGGCCACTGAGGGGGATTCCGTCTAGTGGTCTACGTCACAAGGCCCGCCTGGAGAATTCCTTTCCTACCGTCTGGCTGACCAGGAGATACATTAACTTTTTTAGTAATAATTCAAGTTTTATTTTTTTGCCCATGGTGTGCTGCACCTATATGTAGGCTTTTTATTATTTTTTTGCCCATGGTGTGCTGCGTCTAAATGTAAGCTTTTTATTATGATTTTGCTGTTTTCAAGTGTTGCGCCTAAATGTGGGCTTTTGGTTTCGAACTACTATTAGTAATAATTCAAGTTAACCATACGCTATTCTTTTTCATACCAATAAACTCTAGGAGGCGCCAGTGGATAGGGTATTGGTACTGTTGGGGGACAACATTTTCATCAGAAATCCTCTACGGACTGTGGTTTTCGATATATTAGCGATCTTGCCTTTCAATATTACTCATAATTCAAGTTACCCTGGGGAGTTGTAGATATCAGCATAATGTCGCCTTGGATTTGCTGTCTCCTTACTTGAATATTTCTTAGTGAGGAATTTGTAGATATCAAAATTTTCGGATGAGTTTCTATAGGCGTTCTGGGGAAGTGGGTTTCTGGGCATCAAATATTAAATGTTTACTAATATTAGGCATGCTTCCCCTGTTTATGATGTAATTTGATATCACCGCTGTAAACAAATTCGCATTTTTTCATACACACCTGTGTAAATTTCCTGTTTAAAAAATTCGCATTTTAGCTGAATGAGTCATACACACCTGTGTAAACAAATTTAAGCAATATCAGCACATTTATTCTTTTCACGTAATTTGATACCACACTTCCTGCAGGTACCCTCAAATTTTATTGTTCCAAGAATTTTACCGATCGAAACGTTTCATTAGAATTCGCATAAAGTAAACAAATTTTCACATTTTCTTTTTATCTTGAAATGCATTCATGTACACAATCTCATTCGTATTTGCAAATTCAACCAACAGAATAAAGTAATCAAATTAATTTGGATGATTTATGTTTTTTTTTTGTGTTTTATTGTTTATTCGATATCATCTCAGCCTGTAAGCAAATTCGTTGGAATTCACCCTGTGCAATGATTATTGCAGCAGCAGGATCATTCATGTTCACAAACTGTTGCTATAAAAGCCCAAGCAAACTCTTGGGGAGCATCAGTCAGTTTTAGTGAGTCTCAGTGATAGTTTAAAAACATATAAAAAAAATAAAAATTTCTTCGGTGTTAGTAAATAAAAGTTTTTCAATAATTGAAAATTTGCAAAAAGATGTGATGGAGTGTTTAAAAAATTCAGTGAATAAAGACTATATTGTTCAAAAGTGCAATAGAAACATGCATAAATTTCAAGTTGCATTTCGGAAGTGCAATAAGAGTGCTAGGAAACGACATTTTGAGAGCTGTCTAGAGCAAATTAAAGCATTAAGAGCACTATTGAGAACTCCCCGTCGAGGTGGAGGAATTACTCGCGTAAGAAGAAGTGATTTTGTAAAGTGGGAGGAAATAAAGACAGCGTTCGCAGACAGAATTCGACAAGGTGTTATTGCAAATTTAAAGCATATCGATCCGAAGCTATTTATGCAAGACGCTGCCAAATTAGTTATGCGCCGCATTAAGAATACATTAAAACATTATTTTAATATTAAAGTTTCTACAACGTTTTGCGGTGAATTTGTTAAGGTGTCGTGTCCCAAAGCAATGCAGGGAAAACAATTAAAAACAACACCGACTTTACTTTTACGTATGATTTTATTTAAAAACACTAACCTAACTCACAAATTATTACTGCGACTATCGCGATTGAAATCTAACACCGAATCTTCAATAATATCCAACTTCTAACTGAACTAACCGATCTAGCGAATCGACCGTGCTCACCTCCATTCAATTAGGCGGAAGCGACTTTGACCCAGTGACCAGCGCAATACCTTGCAATCATAATTACAAAGTATTACGCTAATCACTGCCGACAGCGGGAGTCCCCAATACTGTATGTAAACAAACAGTGAGCCCAGCTGAGTATTTCACTATGCGAAGTGAATTACTTAACCATGACTCAATGCCCAGTTACATACAGCAGTGGATGCGCCAGTTTACAAGTAAACAATTCGCAATCGCCAAGTATTTCACTGTGCGAAGTGAAATGTTTAGTTATTGCAAATCGTTTAATTACTTGTGCATTTGCTGCTAGCTCGAGTCGTGATGTCACAATTGCACCAATTGAATATTGGGTCACGACACTCCTCCCCCCTGAGAAAAACTGATTCCCAAGAGGAATCAGATCGGGGTGTTCAGTTAGATTATAATATATAACTTAACTAATTTATACCTAAACTAAGAGACAATACTCACTATGATCTACACAATTGTTATAGCTATGGTTCGGTTTACATTCTTTACGTCATTTTATGTACATCCTTTACTTCATATATAATTTCTGTTCTATTCTTCTATATTCTTTTCTCATTTTTCTTTCCATTACATTAACAATGTTTCTTTTTTCTTTGTTATTCATTTAATTACTTTATCATATATCCGTTTCTTTTCTTTACAATATTTCTTTTTATGTATATAGTTATTTCTCTTATCATTTTCTTTGCACGTTTAATTTCTTTCTTATTTTCTTCTTACATTTAATTATCTTTTCTAAATTTCTTTCTTATACCTTATTTTGCTTAGTCTTTTTTTTTTACAATTGTCTTAACAAATATTTTTCTTTTACTACATCCATTTCATATTCTATTATCTTTGTAAATAAAAATACCCTACTTCTTTTTTACATGAATTTTACCTAAAAGTACTGCATACATAAGTACCCATATAATATATATATTTATCATTTTTAACTATTAGGCTTATACTCCTTGCACATTAAAAGTATTTTCTCCCTTTGTCTTCTTCACAACATTTTTTGTTTTATTATTTCCTGATAACATTTTCTTCTTTTCTGTTTATCTTGCTTTCTCTAAACCGTTTCATAGTTAGTTTTTAAATAATAATCTTCCAATTTTTTTTTTCATATTTGCTCTTAGGAGAAAAGGATTGATACAATACATTCTTTTAAATTTTATACTCTTCTTTCTGTTTATATAAACAAGCTTCCCATATCTTACTCCTACATAGCTACCTTAATTTTTACATTACTTACAAATTTACTACTTCGCTTAATATAGCTCTACCTTGACTTGACGCTCTTTAATACAATTAAAAATCTTAAATTTAGTGTAGGCACTGCAACTGTTGTTTATACTGATGGGAAGGTATGGTCTGGATTCGCTGTAAAGGTGATATCATGTGAATAGTAAGTTCGAACCCGATATCTGTTTCGACTTGCCGCTGTTCTGCATTATGAATTTGGAGTATGTTGCCCTATAGTTGGTAGAACATCTAGTATGTTGCTGTTGGTCTGAGCTTGCTGTTTCTCTTATTAAAGATGTTTTCCACATATCTCCTGCCAATGATTTTGTGCTACACTTATTTCAGCTTTTGGAATATTAATACATATTACATACATATTTTTTTTTTATTTCATCTTGTAATGCAAACTTTTTCGACTCGCAAGTTCACCACTTTTTCAATAATCGGAGTTATCGATATATTTTTATTCTTATGGAATCGACCATTTCAGATCTTAGTTCCACATTAACATTTTCAGCGACATTTATACACCGCTTTTTGTTACAGAGGCTTCTTTAATTTTATTGTAACAAACATGTCAAAGAGACTTAATGCTCTGAGTGTCGGTTGTTGGAACAATTAATCAAAATGTTTAAAAAAAAACAGCTTCCTTTGGGCACGATGAAGTTCTCTCAATTATATTGAGAGTCCATACGTACTTCGAGATTTGTTTTTTTTTGTTTTTTTTTTTAATCTCATATAGTACTGTATATATGTATATATGTTAGAAAGTATACCATATTACAGACCTCTTAACACAAAATTATGCGGTAGTAGTTCCGTCAGGTTTTCTAATTATTATTATGTTTATCTAAGATGTAGCTGTATTTTCGGACCTTCTCACTGTTGCTCCAAGTTCGGCATCCGAATCATCTATGTGGACTTCATCTACGGTTACCTTGTGCATGTCTAACGCAAATCTTGATGGTTGGAGAGTTTGTGTCTTCTTTTAAGTGCAGCATTTTCCGTGTGGGCAGGATAGTCCAATTTGTGGCAAGGTGTAGAGTGCAAAAATTACTGTGATTACCGCTTTCCTGGCGAAAAACTAAACCCTATGCTTATATATGATACTAATCTATAGCAACCCTTATATTCTCCTTAATCATATGTATTTTTTTTTTTACTTTAGAAATCTTTACTTTTGTTCTGCATTCTACTTCAAACCTTTTTCTTTTCCTTCTTGTCTTCTTTACAACTTTCTTTCTTTAACTCTTTTAAAAACCTTTAAATTTTTACCATATCTTCTCTTTAAATCTTATATTTCTTCTAAATTTTCAATCTTTTCTTAACTCTTATTTTTAACAACCTCTTCTTTTGTTTTTCAACATTGTTAACATATTGTTTTCCTTACATTCATTACTCTTTTAGTTTTTATCTTTCTTGGACCTAGTTTTTAATTTTCCATCTCTAACTTTAAATATTTATTTATTATCTTCATACATTTTTTTATTCTTCTAACTTTTCCTTTCTATTTCGTGTCAAGTAATATTTTGTTTTGTTTTTATATATTCTCTTTCTTTTAGATCTCTTTTTTGCTTCTTTTAAATTTCTCTTTCTTTAAAATCTCTTATTTCTTTCTCAAACTTCTCTTTTGTTTAATTTCTCTATAGTTTTTTTTTCTTTTACCTTCTTACCTTTTAATCTAGAAATTTACCTGGATGCACTGGGTTATCTGTATTATTGCTTGCACTTCCTTATGGCCATGGACTACCAAACTCCGTTCATCAAATTTCTTCTGAAATTAGAGGGAATTTGTTGGAAATCTTTTTGGTTACATACCCCGATTCCTGGGTCATAACCTTTACCTACCTTGTACAGCCCGGTCAAATTTGGTGTAAAATATGTCATATTAATCTTATTTCTGACCGGCGGATCTACCATACCCATTTGCAAGCTATATTTTTGTAGCCTTAATTTACCTTTTTGCGGCGAGGTCCACTGAGATCGCCGTCGACTGTGATTGTCTCTATGGTTCCATGCAGATCGCCTGGAAGCTTTGCGAGTTTCTGTTTGCCCATGCGAAGAATCAGGATTTTTTACAAAATAGGCTGTTGCATTGGCGATTCTTACGAATGCACGTTCATCCTCCAGCCTATTACCACTGTACCTATTATATTCCTCTCGCCTCCTCCTCTCCTCCCTAAATTCTTCGGCTCTTACCTCTTGAATTCTCGCATTGTCTTGAGCTATCTCTATCCTGCCAGTGTTAGGTTTCCATTCGTCGTCTTTGTTATTAACACTTTGCCCGATGATTTCTGCCATGTTCACTTCAACCTCCTCTATTTTGGCATGTAAAGGGTTTCTTCGACTGGCGAAATGCGGAGTATTTGGTACCACTTGTCCACTAGCTGCGCCATTCTTAAAAACGGTGCTTTCTTTGTTTACCTCACCTGCGTTTTGTAACCACAGTTTTCTATTTACGCAGTCGATGACAGCTCTGTCCCTCAGGAAATCCATTCCAAGTATACCGTCGGCTGGAATTGAATCAGTGTCGCCAATGGCATTAAATTTACAAGCCTGCTGACTATTATCTATCTGCAAGTTAGCCTGACAAGTGCCTATGGACCTCCTAGCGAACCCAAAGAGTCCGCCAATCCTTATTTTCTCATGTGTCTGTATGGGCGTATTTATTTTTATTCTATTGACCTTAATTATACTACATGAGGATCCAGTATCGATTAAAAGCGTAAGCTTGCCTTCTAAAGCTATGTCTGATGGCACTGTGATGACAAATTTATTACTGGAAGTCAATTTTTCTTCTTCTCTATCTGCTAAATACTTCTTTACGCAGATATTCGTGTAATGGTCACGTGTTCGGCAGAATTTGCAATACAGCCCCTCCCTTCCTGAATGGCAGTTATCTTGAATGCTAGCTGCACAGTTGGCTACTCTGACGTGATGAATTTGGCAATTGGATATCACGTGCCCATATTCCTGACATCCCGTACAGAAAGGAACTTGTTGGCACTCTCTCGCAATGTGTCCAGGTTGACCGCATTTGAAGCATTTGACAACTCTGGGCTGTTGTGCTGCCCTAGCCGGAATTTCCCAGTTCCTTCCTGATTGGTTTGGCCTCCGTATCGATGGAAAAGGTATGTGGGACTGTCTCTGTCTTTCAACATTAAAATTACTAGTCATCCCTCCTTCCTGTGATGATTCTCTGTAATATTCTGGTGTTTTTTTCCATACCCCTGGTACCTTAATTTTAAGTCTCCTAGCATCCATCTCAAAGTAGTCGGCCTTCTCACGTGCTTCATCCAGAGATCGAAATTTGCGTCCCGTCAAATATAGCTGGGTAGTCTGCTGCATAACACCCGCCTTGAACGTTGCCACCGCGTCTGCCTCAAATTCCGCTATCAATCCCCCGTCTTTGTCTGGATACTTAGCCGAAACTGCCGCCTTGATTTGACACAGTAGCTCCTTAAGTCTATCCGCATAGTCTTTTATGTCGTCACCGGGCCTTTGAACGCATGCTATCATTTCAGCTCGGAGATCACAGTACGATTTTTTTGGCATATAGGCAGTTTGAATTGTCTGCTGCAATGCCTCAAAATCCTTCGGCTCCTCCGAGCTTACTAGATAATATGCGTCGTCTAACAACCGATATCTTACACATTTCATGAAGATTGGCTGTTCCTCGGCCTTTAAACGATCGTAAAGATCTTTGCAGCAGCTCAGGAAACGGTGAACTTCCTTCAACAGTTTTGGCGTTCTTTCTCCAGAAAACGTGGGTATGTATCTGGACACCAAGTCCATGACTTTATCATAAGCATCGGCCATGGTTTCCTTGCTGGTTTCTCTGAGTTTTTTTTTTCGGCACTTTTCCTTCACTCGTCTTTGCTAAGGTCTGCTTTTTTGTTTTGGCTTAAAATGACTCCTCGTACCCGATTACGATTACGTTCAACGCGATTACGACCAATGTGACATTAAGAAACTTTTTACAATCAAATCACGATTTAGAATTATTAACTTATTACTACATACCTCTGAACTTTCACACTTTCACCCTTTTTCCCACACCAAGAAAATTAACCAAAAGTTATAAATTTCATAGTAATAATAACAAAAATATTTTAGGCCACTTAACGCAAAAACTGCTCTCATTCACCCACAAAAATACATATATTCCCCTTCTGGCCTTTTCTTTTAGTCTTTTGAATATTTTTATATATTCACCTTGCCAATTTTAATCCTAATTCCCCAAAAACCATACATAAATGATCAACATCACAATAATCCCATAAGTTAATTAATTTTCCCTCCTGTGAAACTAAACAACTTACTACCTCACCCCTAGCACATACCTGAAGATAACCCAATACAATACTTTCCACTCACTCAACAGAAAATAATCACATCACAAACATTCAGATTGATGCTGAGGCACTATGCGCAACATTATCGCCCACAAACCAAACAAAGAACAAAATTCTGAAAGCCCCCGATGAATCAATTACTTATACCTTGAATTTTGCATCTAGAGCACACTGAAAATCTTTCAAATGCCTATAATTAACCCTTTATACACAAACTCACACTCAGCACAGAATTATTATAAAATTAATATATAACTCAGTACTTAATCACACTTCTTAAATTTAATCTGAAAAGTTAATGGAGCAGCTAAAAAAAACGTTAACTCCCACAAAATACAACACAACGGAGCCGCTAAAAATGCGTTACTCCCACACCTAAAAAAAAACGGAGCGGCTAAAAAAGCGTTACTCCCACAATTAACAAAAATAAACAAAAATGGAGCAGCTATAAAGCATAACTCCCAAAATTAAAAAAAATGGAGCAGCTAAAAAAAGCGTTAACTCCCACAATTAACAAAAATAAACAAAAATGGAGCAGCTAAAAAGCATAACTCCCAAAATTAAAAAAATGGAGCAGCTAAAAAAAGCATAACTCCCAATAAAAAAGAAATGGAGCAGCTAAAAAAGCATAACTCCCAATAAAAAAGAAATGGAGCAGCTAAAAAAGCATAACTCCCAAAATATATAAATTTTAAAAACACAATACCTTTTTAAACCGGCTGCGCCAAATTGTCGTGTCCCAAAGCAATGCAGGGAAAACAATTAAAAACAACATCGACTTTACTTTTACGTATGATTTTATTTAAAAACACTAACCTAACTCACAAATTATTACTGCGACTATCGCGATTGAAATCTAACACCGAATCTTCAATAATATCCAACTTCTAACTGAACTAACCGATCTAGCGGATCGACCGTGCTCACCTCCATTCAATTAGGCGGAAGCGACTTTGACCCAGTGACCAGCGCAATACCTTGCAATCATAATTACAAAGTATTACGCTAATCACTGCCGACAGCGGGAGTCCCCAATACTGTATGTAAACAAACAGTGAGCCCAGCTGAGTATTTCACTATGCGAAGTGAATTACTTAACCATGACTCAATGCCCAGTTACATACAGCAGTGGATGCGCCAGTTTACAAGTAAACAATTCGCAATCGCCAAGCATTTCACTGTGCGAAGTGAAATGCTTAGTTATTGCAAATCGTTTAATTACTTGTGCATTTGCTGCTAGCTCGAGTCGTGATGTCACAATTGCACCAATTGAATATTGGGTCACGACAAAGGAAACTGGTGACAATGAAATTATAAAAGACATTAAATATTTCGAAGCGAGAACTGCTGCAATTGGTGCAGATGATAATTTAGAGGAGTGGTTTAAATCAAACATTTTGGATCCAATAAACACTCAGCTGGAAGAATTCCAGGATAAAGACAGTGGCTGGGTACTGCACTCTATAATACATCTAGCAGTACACATCAACAAGTTTGAACAGCTCCGAGAATCTTCATATATACCTCTACCAAAGGAGATTGTATCAAAGAAAGGTTGCATTAATTTGAAGAATAATGCTGAAGCATGCTTCGCATGGGCCGTAACATCAGCGCTATATCCTACAACTGTCAGCTCTGATAGGACCTCATCATATCCACATTATTCAACTGAACTTAATTTAAATGGGATAACACTTCCCACGACAATTAAGCAAATTACGCAATTTGAAGACCACAACGATTTATCAATAAACGTATTCATCCTAGAGAAAGAGCGTTTCTTCACCACAGTTCCAGTTAGACTTACGAAACACAGGATGGAGCGACATGTTAATCTCCTAATGCTACAAGATTACTATGACCAGGCTGAAATGGATGATGATGATGATGATGATGTTGGCAGATTCACTAAAGCTTTTTAGTATATTACGCACGCCCACCACCCATAAAATAAACTTCGAGTACCATAAGCTTAACCCAATCTCAACCACCACGATCTTGGCAAAAGGTAATATCAAATTACCTGCTTACACCTGACAACCAAAAATTATTCTTTTACTGCTCCCATACAATTTCCATTACTTAATATCATAGCAGTATCTTCTATCATCAATGCTTTTAATTTAACCCACTCTCAACCTAAGCCAAAATGTGTATAGCCCACTGTACTCATAGCAAATAAAGCAAACAACTGATAACTAAGCTCCAAGCAGGCAAGTATATGACCAAGTCCACCTCAAGCATATGTGTTAGAGAGAGACAGATGATGTGTTAGGGCGAGATAATTACAAAAGTAAATTTGGACATCCATAAGAAATACCATGGGATTTTGCTGTCGAAGATTTCGTATGGCAACACTGAACATTCCATTATACCAGGTCACCAAAAATCAGCTTTTTACTTCACCCATACGACTTCCACTACTCATCTAAGTCCACATATCATACTATATTAATATCATAGCAATATCTTCCTGTAAAGCTTTAAATTGGTAAGATTTTACATTTTCTATAAGGTGTATCTACGCAAACCACTTTCGGGCTACGCTAAAAAGATACTCTAGACAGCTTTCAAGTGGCAACACAGACCATGCCATTACATTTGATCATAAAACAATTGTTGATAAGGCTTTTACTGCACCCATACAACTACCACTAATCATCTAAGATATTCCTCAAATCAACATATCATTCTACCGCCTTCTTTTATTAAACCCTTAAATTCATCCCAATATTACGGCAGCTTAATGTTATTGTCATCGATTCAACCTTTTTTTATGAATTTCAGTTATATTTAAGCCTTGGATCATGAAGCCGTGCCTTCCTGATACAACGCCATTTCGGATGATGATACTTTAGAGGATATAAATATGAAGCAGCATTGTTGATAAGGATTTTACTGAGCGGAAGACTTTCTAATAGACACAAAAAAAATCGTTCAACTTGTTTACTTTTCTCAACTGTGCGAGTTTGTTTGATTTAAAATAACCAGTCATGCCATTACACTTGAAGACTAAAAATTTTCTAACAAGGCTGCACCTATACAATTTTCATTACTCATCTAAGTCACCCTACATTAATATTATAGCTCATCAAAGCTTTTAACCAATTCTGAACTTAATGCTTACAAAAATAGCCTAGACTTGAATTATGAGTAATATGAATTACATCAGAAAAGGTATGATCGCTAATATCACGAAAACCATAGCCCGTAGAGGATTTCTGATAAGACTTTTCAGTACACGCACACCCCTACACCGAAAATTGTTTAGGCTTTAATTTCCATTCTTACCATCCCAAGCAGCCGTGATCTCTTTTTAGATATCGAATATCATGATCACTCTTGTTTATAAAAGATACATACAGACCACAACTTACGTTATAGTTGATGTTGATTTTTTTTATCAGCAAAAGAAATTTTCAATTATAAGTACTCATCTAAGACAACTTATCAGTTGTTTTTTTTCCAGCTAAAGAAATTGGGAATCGTTCAATTTGTTTACTTTACTCGCTGCGCGAATTTTGTTTACATTATTCGACTGCGATTTTGTTTACATTATTCGGCAGCACGAATTGTTTATGCAATGAATCAAATTAGAAGCATTGCACCTGAAGATTAAAAATTACGCCATTTCTTATCTAAGCCAATATATCTACCTACGTTAGTTGTTGTTGTTGCTAATCTAATAACATGGTGCACTACGGAATATCGCCTGGTAGAAAACCTCTCAGTATGACGTAGTGTGTGTGTGTGTGTGTGTGTGTGTGTGTGTGTGTGTGTGTGTGTGTGTGTGTGTGTGTGTGTGTGTGTGTGTGTGTGTGTGTGTGTGTGTGTGTGTGTGTGTGTGTGTGTGTGTGTGTTCGTGTGCGTGGGCGTGTGCGTGTGCGTGTGGATGTGTGTGTGTCTGTATGACTTTCTACCCTCGCAGAAGAGTCCTGATGCCTCTGTCCCACAACTCTAAGCGTATATAGCAAGTTTAAAGATCATTCATACAACACCTCCATGGTCTGATGGTAGAGCGCCTCGGATTTTAGAAAACCAAGCGTTCTCGGTTCGATTCCAGCAAAAGTCAGCATTATTTTAGTAAAAATCAGCTAAGACAGAGCTTGATCAGCTGACGAGGATCAGCCAACCAGATGACGTCATCTCCTGGTCAGCCAGGCGGTACGAAAGGAATTCGCCAGGCATGCCCTCTGACGTATACCACTAGACGGAAGCCCCCTCAGTGGCCCAGAACCACAGTCCAGAGCCACCAAAATAGTTGGAATCTACCTTGATAGACTAACCAGATGCCGTCATCCCCTGGTTAGCCAGACGATAGGAAAGGAATTCCCCAGACATACCCTGTGACGTATACCACTAGACGGAAGCCCCCTCAGTGGCCCAGAACCACAGTCGAGAGCCACCAAAATAGTTGGAATCTACCTTGCACTTTTTGTATGGAAAAAGTGGGCCAGGATCGGCATAGCGTAACTACTCTGAAGCATAGTGAGGATATAGTCAGGGCACGTTAACTTCCACTACCGTCATTGACAGCGGAAAGCCTAAGGACTTCGAGTTTATTGCAAATCATAAAGTTTCATTCCACTTTGCATTCTGACTGGAACACTGCACGGAGGCAGCCACCTGGTGCACCGAGCATTATTAATACATAGACGGAAATTTGTTTGAACCAACGTGAGGAGGTGGGTGCATAACGCTGCTCCGTTTAACCGAGGTCAGGTTCTGGTGATAATTAAACGACTCATCAAGCATTTAATTCAAAAGGTTGTTGTGGTTAGTTCGTCCAATATAGCCAGATCCCAACACATGTTCTTTTTGGTTTTCACTAGTATGTAGGCTTTTGACCGTAAGATTTCATTAATATATTTTGTTTCATATATACTTATCTGGACATTAGGTTTTGGTTAGGTTAATTTTGCATGCATATACATATATATTTACGTTAAATTTTGTGCACATATGTATACATAAAATTACCTGACATAAGATTTTTAATATTTGAATTTTGCATGCACATATATATATTTACGTTAAATTTTTTTACACATATATATATACTTACCTGACATAAATTTTAATATTTGAATTTTGCTCACCTATATTCGCTGTAACATAAGATTCTTTTGGTCGAATTTTGTCAATATCAAGTGCAATAGCTTGGACCCAATACTATCCTTGAGTCAGGGCACCCAGGGCAGCGATCCCGGAAAACTTTTACTATTTATTTCTTCCATACAGGTATTCATAGCGGCTGAAGCGCTTCAATCGTTGGAGAGGGAGTACTGTAAGTACGTTTGAATTTGAAGTATCACTCGAGTTAAAAGAGAAAAAGAACAGAAAGATTTTCACTTTCTTTAGATCGCCCCTAAGTCCCAAGTCAAGTATGGGCTGGGTTTGAAATGATCGCCAAGGACATCTAATCAGATATAATTGTGTAACGATAGAGAGATGTACCTTTTAAGTACCTTTAAGTACCTATAGGCCTATCTAATAAGTGCTACGGATGTGAAATTAAGAAAAAAAATTAAAGAAGGGAATAAATGTAAATTTTGATTATAACGTAATGAAGTCTTATAGTTTATCACTTCTCCCTCTCACTCTCCTGGAGCCCTCTTGTCTTGAAGGTTGCCTAGGTCGGCTCTACTCCCTTTACAGGTCAACAAGGGACACTGAACTAATTTGCTGTCCGCAGTGTCGTATGGGTGGTTGGGGCATGCAGTGAAGGCATACCATCTGCGCCTTCAACATTCGATGTAGGTAAGTGACGTAAAGGTCCCTTCAGGACTGAATGTGGGCGTATTGTTAAATAGGCACGATTTTTTTTTTATTATGGCTGACGGCAGCGGCAGGTTTTTAGTGGAACCTCCCCACACTCTCCGCCAATGAGCCGAGGCGAGCTAGCGTGCCGCCCTGCAGTCAACGCTGTCCGTCGAGTGATCTGTCAGCTCATGCTGGCAGTCTGGACTTCACGTCCAAGCCAATCACTCTACATAGTTCCATAACAACTGGTAGCATATAGATGCTAGTGTTAGTTTTTGAACAGATGTTTAAAATCTCGAGACATATTGTCATCATGTCGTTGCTTAATTCATAAATAATTACAAGTGAGACCAATGAGCGGCTACTGATATTTAGTCATGAGTATTCAATAGGGTTGGGAGCAGGGTAACCAGGGATAGCAAGTTAAGGCATTCTAAATTTAAACCAAAGAAATTTTTTTTGTTCTTGAAACCAGAACAGGTATGTGTGTATATTCATGGGATGCTGGAGCGCTTCATCATGCCGTGGAAGTAGTTATGCTATGCGGATTCTGGCTCACTTTTTCCATACAAAAAGTGCACGGAAAATTCCAACTATTTTGGCGCTTCTGGACCGGATTCTGGGCCACTGAGGGGGATTCCGTCTAGTGGTCTACGTCACAAGGCCCGCCTGGAGAATTCCTTTTCTACCGTCTGGCTGACCAGGAGATGACATTAACTTTTCTAGTAATAATTCAAGTTTTATTTTTTTGCCCATGGTGTGCTGCGCCTAAATGTAGGCTTTTTATTATTTTTTTGCACATGGTGTGCTGCGCCTAAATGTAAGCTTTTTATTATGATTTTGCTGTTTTCAAGTGTTGCGCCTAAATGTGGGCTTTTGGTTTCGAACTACTATTAGTACAAGTTAACCCTACGCTATTCTTTTTCATACCAATAAATTCTAGGAGGTGCCAGTGGATAGGGTATCGGTACTGTTGGGGGACAACATTTTCATCAGAAATCCTCTACGGACTGTGGTTTTCGATATATTAGCGATCTTGCCTTTCAATATTACTAATAATTCAAGTTACCCTGGGGAGTTGTAGATATCAGCATAATGTCCCCTTGGATTTGCTGTCTTCTTACTTGAATATTTCTTAGTGAGGAATTTGTAGATATCAAAATTTTCGGATGAGTTTCTATAGGCGTTCTGGGGAAGTGGGTTTCTGGGCATCAAATATTAAATGTTTACTAATATTAGGCATGCTTCCCCTGTTTATGATGTAATTTTATATCACCGCTGTAAACAAATTCGCATTTAAGATGAATGGTTCATACACACCTGTGTAAATTTCCTGTTTAAAAAATTCGCATTTTAGCTGAATGAGTCATACACATCTGTGTAAACAAATTTAAGCAATATCAGCACATTTATTCTTTTCACGTAATTTGATACCACACTTCCTGCAGGCACCCTCAAATTTTATTGTTCCAAGAATTTTACCGATCGAAACGTTTCATTAGAATTCGCATAAAGTAAACAAATTTACACATTTTCTTTTTATCTTGAAATGCATTCATGTACACAATCTCATTCGTATTTGCAAATTCAACCAACAGAACAAAGTAATCAAATTATTTTGGATGATTTATGTTTTTTTTTTTGTGTCTTATTGTTTATTCGATATCATCTTAGCCTGTAAGCAAATTCGTTGGAATTCACCCTGTGCAATGATTATTGCAGCAGCAGGATCATTCATGTTCACAAACTGTTGCTATAAAAGCCCAAGCAAACTCTTGGGGAGCATCAGTCAGTTTTAGTGAGCCTCAGTGATAGTTTAAAAACATATAAAAAAAATTAAAAATGTCTTCGGTGTTAGTAAATAAAAGTTTTTGAATAATTGAAAATTTGCGAAAAGATGTGATGGAGTGTTTAAAAATTCAGTGAATAAAGACTATATTGTTCAAAAGTGCAATAGAAACATGCATAAATTTCAAGTTGCATTTCGGAATAGGAAACGACATTTCGAGAGCTTTCTAGAGCAAATTAAAGCATTAAGAGCACTATTGAGAACTCCCCGTCGAGGTGGAGGAATTACTCGCGTAAGAAGAAGTGATTTTGTAAAGTGGGAGGAAATAAAGACAGCGTTCGCAGACAGAATTCGACAAGGTGTTATTGCAAATTTAAAGCATATCGATCCGAAGCTATTTATGCAAGACGCTGCCAAATTATTTATGCGCCGCATTAAGAATACATTAAAACATTATTTTAATATTAAAGTTTCTACAACGTTTTGCGGTGAATTTGTTAAGGAAACTGGTGACAATGAAATTATAAAAGACATTAAATATTTCGAAGCGAGAACTGCTGCAATTGGTGCAGATGATAATTTAGAGGAGTGGTTTAAATCAAACATTTTGGATCCAATAAACACTAAGCTGGAAGAATTCCAGGAAAAAGACAGTGGCTGGGTACTGCACTCTATAATACATCTAGCAGTACACATCAACAAGTTTGAACAGCTCCGAGAATCTTCATATATACCTCTACCAAAGGAGATTGCATCAAAGAAAGGTTGCATTAATTTGAAGAATAATGATGAAGCATGCTTCGCATGGGCCGTAACATCAGCGCTATATCCTACAACTGTCAGCTCTGATAGGACCTCATCATATCCACATTATTCAACTGAACTTAATTTAAATGGGATAATACTTCCCACGACACTTAAGCAAATTACGCAATTTGAAGACCACAACGATTTATCAGTAAACGTATTCATCCTAGAGAAAGAGCGTTTCTTCACCACAGTTCCAGTTAGACTTACGAAACACAGGATGGAGCGACATGTTAATCTCCTAATGCTACAAGATTACTATGACCAGGCTGGAATGGATGATGATGATGATGTTGGCAGATTCACTAAAGCTTTCTAGTATATTACGCACGCCCATCACCCATAAAATAAACTTCGAGTACCATAAGCTTAACCCAATCTCAACCACCACGATCTTGGCAAAAGGTAATATCAAATTACCTGCTTACACTTAACAACCAAAAATTATTCTTTTACTGCTCCCATACAATTTCCATTACTTAATATCATAGCAGTATCTTCTATCATCAATGCTTTTAATTTAACCCACTCTCAA